>MU731481.1:109564-121642 GCA_026770625.1 Nicotiana glauca
CCAGCTAAGAAAGACTCCTGCTCAAATCTCTCTACTCATACCTTCCAAAGAGCATGGCCGTGTACTAATCAAAGTCCTGAACGAGGCACATATCTCAGAGAAGACCACAGTGAATCAGTTAGAGAAGATGGCCAACATATTTTTTGAGTTGAACAGAATCTCCTTTACTGATGATGAAGTTCCCGAGGAGGAAGCCAGGCACAATAGGGCTTTGAACTTGATGGTCAAATGTGAGGGGCATTATGTAAAGCGAGTCATGGATGATGGAGGCTCAAGTGTAGATGTATGCCTTCTCTCTACCTTGCAAAGCATGAAGATCAATACAGACAGAATCCAACCCAGCAATGTTCGCATCCAAGCTTTTGATGGCTCATCAAGAGATACCATTGGGGAGATCAGCCTCACTATGACGATTGGGCCGGTTGACTTTGAGATTGTCTTCCAAGTAGTGGCCATGGCCACTTCTTATAACTTTCTTCTTGGAAGGCCATGGATCCATACGACCCAAGCTGTGCCATCCACCTTGCTCAAGTTCAAACATGACAGGAAAGAAATTATTGTTCACGGGGAAGACGAGTCTTCCATTTATAAAGACTCGTTAATCCCCTACATTGAGGCAAATGAAGGGTCCGAGTCCATTGTCTATCAGGCTTTTGAAGTGGTTGTTGTGGACCATGTCAAGGAAGGAAATCCCATTTTGCATCCTCGTATTTCTGCCACATCTATAATGGTGGTTGCAGTTATGATAAGACAAGGTTATGAGCCAAGAAAAAGCTTGGGGGCATCATTGCAAGGAATTTCGGAGCCTATTTCTCCATTCGGTAGTCAAGGTACTTTTGGCTTAGGCTTCAGGCCAACACAAGTAGACGAAAATAAAGCCAAACACCAAAAGAATCATGGATGGGTCTTGCAACAGCCTATCCCTCACATTTTCTACACTTTCATCAAGACACGACTCCAAAAGGGTCAAAATTCCTCGACGCATGCAAACATTGATAAAATTTGCCATGGCCTCAGCCAGATGTTTTCTAAAGTGAATATGATCTAGGATGGTGAAGCCTAGTCATGCCGATATGCAGCTAATTGACCCAGACACCATGCTCACCAATTGGGAAGAAACTCTTCTCCCCACGAGGAAGGATTCTTAGTAGTTTGCTTTTGCAGCTTTTTTTTGTATTTTGGGTTACTTTCAGGGTTTTAATCCAAACATCTCAATATGATTATTTTATTTTAATATTAACCCTTCGATTCTTTCGAATTCAATGAAATGTAGTTCAGTTTCCTTTAAGTTTTGTGTCTTTTCCTTTTCCTAATTCTTGTTATTTTATTTCCATTACAGAGTAATGTCGGCTTTAATAACATGATATGCATGCGGAATTCACGCCCAGGTCTTAAAAAGCTATCTAATATCGAAATAATGCATCAAGAGGTTGAATATGATGAATATGAGGTTGTTGAGGAAATAAAAAGAGAGTTGGAATAATTTTAAAACAACCCTAAGCCCAACCTCAACGAAATTGAGCCGATTAATATCGAAAGCCATGAAGAAGTTAGTGAAACGAAGATAAGCATTCACATTGAACAAAAAACCAGAGAGGCCTTGATTCAACTTTTATTTGAATACAGAGATGTGTTTTCTTGGTCTTACGATGATATGCTAGGTTTAAGTGCTGATCTAGTGGTTCATAAGCTTCCTACGTATCCTGATTTTCCACCAGTCCAACAAAAGCAATAAAAAATTTAAAACAGACGTGAGTGACAAAATCAAAGAGGAAATAATGAATTAATTGAGTGCCAATGTGGTCAAAGCTATCCGATACACCACCTGGGTGGCAAATGTTGTGATTGTGTCGAAGAAGGATGGAGAGACCAGAGTCTGTGTTGACTATAGGGACCTGAACAAAGCAAGTCCAAAGTATAATTTTCCTTTACCAAATATCCACATTCTTGTAAATAATTACGCAAAGCATGAGGTACAATCATTCGTGGATTGCTATGCTGGGTACCACCAAATTCTAATGGATGAGGATGATGCAGAAAAGACCGCTTTCACCACTCCATGGGGTACTTATTGTTACAGGGTCATGCCATTCAGTTTAAAGAATGCAGGGGCAACTTACATGAGGGCCATGAACATCATTTTTCACGACATGATGCACAAAAAGATTGAAATATATGTCGATGATGTCATCATAAAATCAAAGACATAAGCTGATCACATGTGCAATTTGAAAAAGTTCTTCGAACGACTTTGAAGGTATGACCTTAAGCTCAATCCAGCCAAGTGTGCATTTGGGGTTCCATCTGGGAAACTCCTCAGTTTTATAGTCAGTCGAAGAGGCATCAAACTGGATCCATCCAAGATAAATTCCATTCGAGATCTGCCACCCCCGAAGAACAAAAAGGAAGTCATGAATTTTCTCAAGAAGTTGAACTGCATTAGTAGGTTCATTACATAGCTCACAACCACGTGCGAGCCCATCTTTAAGTTGTTAAAAAAGGATGCCGCTATTAGGTGGACGGACGGTTTCCAAAAAGCTTTTGACAGGATCAAAGATTATCTATCAAAACCCACTGTACTGGTCCCTCTTAAACCTGGTAGGCCTTTGTTTTTATATTTATCGGTGATGGATAGTTCCTTTGGATGCGTTCTGGGGCAACATGATGCAACAAGCAAAAAGGAACATGCAATCTGTTATTTTAGCAAGAAGTTCACCAATTATGAGGTTAAGTACACCCTTTTAGAAAGGACATGTTGTGCCTTGACTTTGGTCGCTCAGAAGCTGAGACATTATCTTTTGGCCTACACTACTTAACTCATATCCAGAATGGATCCTTTGAAGTACATCTTCCTAAATCCAATGCCCACTGGCAGGCTCGCAAAATGGCAAATCTTGCTCACCGAGTTCGACATCGTCTATATCACTCGCATCGTGATGAAAGCACAGGCTTTGATAGATCATTTGGCAGAGAATCCAGTTGATGATGAGTACATGCCATTTAACACATACTTCCCAGATGAAGAGGTCAACTCAATAGAAGAAGTAGTTCCAGAAGATAACCTTATGTGCAAAATGTATTTTGATGGGGATGTCAATATCAAAGGAGTTGGTATCGGGTAAATCCTTATCTCACCTATTGGACATTATTACCCTGCAATGGCCTGACTTCGGTTCTTCTATACCAATAATACGGCAGAATATGAAGCTTGTATCATGGGTCTGAAAATGGCCATCGATCTGGATGTGGATGAACTGTTGGTTATAGGAGATTCCAACTTGCTTATCCGGCAAGCCTAAGGTAAATGGGAGACTCGAGACATAAAACTTATTCCGAACAGATAATGTGTGCAAGACTTGAGCAGAAGATTCAAATCCATCGAGTTCAGGTACATTTCCAGGTTTCACAACGAGCTAGACGCTGCCTTGGCTACTTTATCCTTGATGATCCCTTATCCAGGAAACACTCATATTGATCCACTAGAAATACAAGTTCGGAATCAATGCGGTTACTACAATATAATTGAGACAGAACCAGATGGTGAACCATGGTATTATGGCATAAAACGAGTCCTGAAAATAAGAGAATATCCAGAGTATGACATAGGAGATAAAAAAAGAACTATAAGGCGGCTCGCCAGTGGTTCCTTCCTGAATGGGGAAATTTTGTACAAGAGGGCCCCATATTTAAACTTGTTGAGATGCATAGATGCTACAAAAACAGAGTAGAGCAGATTATGAGTGAAGTGCATTTGGGGGTATGCGGACCTCACATGAATGGATATGTTTTGGTGAAGAAGATTCTGCGGGAATGGTATTATTGGCTTACTATGGAGCGAGATTGCTTTAGATTTGTTTGCAACTGTCACCAATGCCAGATTCATGGTGACCTGATTCACTCGCCTCCTTCGGAGTTGCATCTCATGTCCTCTCCTTGGCCTTTCGTTTCTTTGGGAATGGATGTTATTGGGCCAATCGAGCCAAAGGCTTCAAACGGGCATAGATTCATTTCGGAATGGGTAGAGGTCGTCACTTTCAAAGTAGTCACCAAGAAAGTAGTGGTAGATTTTGTTCATTCCAACATCATCTATCGCTTTAGCATCCCAAAGACCATTGTCACTGATAATGCAACCAATCTAAACAGTTATTTGATGAAGGAGATATGCGAACAATTTAAAATCATGCATCACCATTCAACCCCTAACTGCCAAAAGCCAATGGAGCCATTGAAGCAATAAACAAGAACATCAAGAAGATTCTTAGGAAGATGATCCAAGGTTCCAGGCAATGGAATGAAAATTTTCCTTTTGCTCTTTTGGGATACCGCACAACTGTTCGCACATCTGTTGGTGTAACTCCATATCTGCTTGTATGTAGAACTGAAGCTGTAATACCCACTGAAGTCAAAATTCTCTCTCTCTGAATTATTGTGGAGTCAGAGATTAAAGACACTGAGTGGGTCAAGACCCGATTAGAACAGCTGATGTTGATCGATGAAAAATGGCTAGAAGCAGTATGTTTCGACCAGCTATACCAGCAAAGAATGGCACGTGATTATAATAAGAAAGTGCGCCCAAGGCAGTCTGAGGTAGGCTAGCTAGTTTTGAAACTCATCCTTCTGCACCTGGTTGAAACTAACGGAAAGTTTGCACCGAACTGGCAAGGACCCTACAACATCAAGAAAGTATTACCAAAAGGGGCCTTGCACTTGGTAGATGAAGAAGGACGGGTACAGACATGACAATTAATGCAGATGTAGTCAAAAGATATTATGTCTGATATATGGCCACTGTAGAACTTTCACACATCGATTTTCTCAGATCGCGATGACAAAGGATATCATTTGCTCGTTATTCCAAATAGGTGTCACTCTTTTGTTAACCTTTTTGAGACGTATTTGTCTTCTTTGTTTTGCATCATCTGGAACCTGTGTAGTTGTAAAAAAAAAGAAATAAAAAAGAAAGAAAGAAAAAAATAGTCAAACAACAAAGCTTCAGAATCATTGAACTACGCTCGACCTAATTTTGAAAGGATATGTAGGCAGCCTTACCCTGGGTTCGGTCCCATCAGAACAAAAAATCCATATTCCCAATACACCATAACTGGGGTAGAAGTTTGCTTTATTTTTGGTTTTACTGTAAAAATCGTTACAAAAGTTGTAATTCAGTTCAAGGTTCATTTCGCCTTTTTATATTTCAAGAACTTCTGATCGATGTTTTTTGAGAATTTTTGAAGTCCCCATGCCAAGGGCATTAGGCAACCTCCCTTATGCAGTATCTTAGACAAAAAAAAAAGAAAAAACAAAAGAAAAAAAAAAAGAAAAGAGAGAGTCTTATCAGTGAAAACCCGTACGGGCACTATAAGGCGACAGTGAGCAGAGAAATGAGAGAGTCTTGTTGGTGAAAACCCATATGGGCACCATAAGGCGACGGTTAGTAGGGAAATGAGAGAGGTTAGTTAGTGAAAACCTGCAAAGGGAAATGAGGGTCTTCGATTCTCCAGCATGAGCACAACCAAGACAAATTTAAGATGAACATTTGCGGCAAATTTTGAGAATTAGACAGCTTAGACGGATCAGGCGTCCAGTCCAAAATGCATATCATGATTCATTAAAGTTGGCACATACCTTCAGATAAGTATCCCTATTCCTTTCCCCGAAAGGGACACCTTTTGTTTAAGCAGAGTTCTTTTTCGCTTCCAATTATTATTCTATTTTTATCCATAATTTTTCTTTGAGTCCCTTTCGGTCTAATCCTGCATCAAAATTGAAGCAAAGAAAGGACTGCAAAACTGGTTACAGTTTCCCCATAATATCGAGCACAATTTGGGGCATATATGGCATTGACGAAGGCATGAATCCATCTGTGATCTCATTTGATAAGGCGAATAAAGTGTCTCAAAGAAACTGAAAAGGTCGCGTAAGCAAGACCTGCTTCGTGAGAAAAGTTGATAAGCACTACGGACACAAACTAATACTGGGTGTAAGACAATTGAGTTTGATTTTAAAGAAAAATAGCCTTGCCTTAGAGACAAGGGTAGCGATACAATGGGCATCTAGGTATGAAGCAGTTGGCGACAACATTGGAAAGCCAAGGTCTCCAGAAAATGATACAAAGCAGTCGAGCACCTTGATAACTAGGGATTTTGAAGCATTTTGCACCCCTTCTTGCTTATACTTTGATTAGAAATTCATACAAAATAGTCCCAAAAGAATCAAAAGTTGTGCTTGATTGCAGGTTTGATCAATAAAAGGACAAGATGTGAAAGATCAGCTAAAAAAGAGTGAAACTTGCACAAGTACCAAAGACAAGACAAGCTCAGGCAAAACAGGCCCAGTGCGGCCACATACCACTTTGTGCATTCCGCACCAGGAGATTCAGAGAAGTAATTTTTCAGGCCAAGAGGCAGTGCGGCTGCACTACCATTTAGTGCTGTCAGCATTAAGATCAATGCGGCCAAAGTTCATTCTCTGCGGTCCGCAGTGAGGAGAATCAGAGAGTTGCCATTTTCAGCATTTCAAACCTATGCGGTCCGCAATCCATTTTACGCGGACCGCACTAGAAGCCTCCGTGGCCACAGTCCATTCTCTGCGGTCAACAATGACAAGGTTTAGAGAGCTGTTTTTCAAGGCTAAAGCCCTAGTGTGGACCGCGGTCCATTTTGTGTGGTCCGCACTAACCCCGCAGGGGCATTTTTGTCCAGATTTTTTAGCCTAGTATAAATAGCTTCTTTTTCCATTTTTAGGGTATCAGATATTGTAATTTAGCAGCTGCACTTTTGGGTTTGACTTTCTAATCCTTTTTGGGCAATTTTAGCTACTTTTAATCATTGAATCTTTGTGTTTGACTTAGTGATTAATTAATATGAGATTTTCTTCATCTATTTCTTGCTTTTCTTCTCTAAATATGAGTAGCTAGACCCACAAGCTAGGGTTGTGGCTCAACCCTAGTGTGGGTAATTGATGGGTCTTGTAATTTAGGGTTAAATTGACTATGGGTGTTTGTTATTTGGACTAATTTCATGGTTAATTTCTGAATTAGTGGTTGCAAGCACTAGTTTGTGTTGAGTTGACTTGAGCTCTTCTTGAGAAAGAGAGCCTAAGTCTCCAAAATTAGTCCAACAATGAATTGGGGCGTACTCAAGAGATTGATAGCCCCAATTAAAGGGTTAAACCTTGAGAGAGTAATACTTGAATTGAACCCTAAGTTGCTGGTGCAAATTTGCATACCCAATTGGTCTTGAGAAAGCCAATTCGGGAAAAATCACTTGAACTACCGAGAGGTGTAGAGTGGGTAAAGTCGTGCAACAGTTATATCATATTCCCGAAATATGTCAAACGTGCCTTAGATTCAAGTACCCATCAATTGACCACCTAGGCTATAGTCACTACCCTAGTGCCTTTTAAACCTATTTGAACAATGCGTAGCATTATAACTCTTAGCATAATTTAGTTGCAATTTCCATTTGTAGTTTGATAATAGTAGAAGTAAACAAAAAACCAAAAAATGAATAGAAGTGTAACTTGGAACACATACACAATTCTACACTAGATAGATACTCGATTCCAAATTCTAGCTCTCTGTGGATATCAATCCCGACCTTAAATTGGGTAAAAGCTGCTCCGACCCTCTCTCGATACTTAAATAGTAGTACGGAGTAGACCGCGATCACTTTTTGGTGTTGTTGCCAGGAAGCTAACGGTTTTGTCTATCTATTTAGTTAGATTTGTGTTTTTTTCTTCTTTCCTTCTTGTTACTAATTTGTTTGTGTCAATACTTCAAGTACCAAAATGGAACTAAATGCTAATGACCTTCTTGGAAATGTGAAAGTGGGGGAGACGGTAGATGACATTGGAGATGAAGAGGTGCCTCCTGTACCTCAAGGACAATATAGAGGCTGTCAGGCCAATGCAAATAACAATATTCCAGACCCTCCTCCACCACCTCCAAGAGTGGCTCCTAGAGTTTTTCCCAATCAAGGCTCTGCAAGTGCTACTCGGATCCGGGCCGGAAATTTTTAAATAACCAACATGATGCTAAAATTGTTGGAGCAGCGTGGGTACTTCACGGGTGCTTCCATTCAAAATACCTACAAACATCTCAAGGGGTTCGTGGACACCTATTGGGGGAGCAAGCAAACCAACGTGTCCGATGATGCACTTAGATTGAGGCTTTTCCCTTTCTCACTTAGGGGGAAAGCATTGGATTGGCTTGAGCGACTTCTCAACCAATCCATCACAACTTGGGATGAGTTGGTGGATAATTTCATTGCCAAATTCTTCTCACCAGGGCACATGGCAGCACTACGGGATGAGATCTTAGCCTTCAAGCAGGAGCCTACCGAACCATTACATGAGATTTGGGAGCAATATAGAACTATGGTGAAGGAATGCCCCAACAATGATATGACGGAGGCGATGATACAAAAAACCTTCTATCGGGGCATCAATATAACAAATCAATGCATATTGAACCAATTGGCTGGGGGAAATTTCATGAAGCTGCCTTATGATGAAGCTTGTGAGATTCTTGATGAAATGGCTGGCACATCCTCCGCTTGACAAAGTAGAGCCAATGTGCCTCAGGGTGACCCCACAGTTACTTATATGCACAAGGAACTACATGACCATGGACAGGCTATAGAAAAACTTACAACAACAATAAACCAATTGGCAAAGGCACAGTTGCAACAAGTCCAAAATCCTCGCCAAGTGAATGCTATGGAGGGTGTTAACATGCTAGTGAACCAAAGAACGTAAAGACGTCAACAGAACCAAGGGAATTTGGATCAATTTGACAATGATGGTAATGGGTTTCAAGATGATGGCTATGATGAGCAAAATGAAGAGGTGCAATATGTGAATAATTATCAAGGCAAAAGAGGCAATTCTTCTAACCAACAACAACAATGGCGATCCCAGGGCAATTGGAGTAACCTAACAACAAGGCAACAATAATTGGAACAATCAACATCAAGGGAACAACAATTGGGGAAATCAAAATCACAACCGCAACAGTCAAGGAAACTTGGGCAATAACAACAATTGGGGTGGAAACAACAACAACCAAGGCGGATGGAGCAACAACCAGGAAAATCAGGGGCAAGGTTTTCAAAGGCCCCTAATGTACCAACAACCGAGAAATCCACCACCTTTTCCTTCCCAAGGTCCTAGTTAATCCAACAATGAAATGGGTAGAATTGAAATGAAGTTCGAACAAATGCTGAAAAAGAATGTGGATTCCAATGCGCAATTGGCTTCTCACAATACTTCAATTAGGAATTTAGAGGTGCAACTAGGTCAAATCTCTCAGTCCTTGAATACACGCCCTAAGAGTGCTCTACCAAGTGATACGGTAGTGAACCCAAAGGGTGGGAACAATTATGTTATGGCAGTAACTACAAGGAGTGGAAGAGGCGATGATGAGAATGCCTCCAAACAAAAGCAAGTTTTGGGTGATGAAGTTGAGTTGCAAGAAGATGAAGTTCCTTTGGTGGTTGATAATGTGATTGATGAGAATGTGAATCAAGAAGTGAGGATTGATATTCAAGATGCCGAGGTGGAAACACAAAATGATGTGAACCCGTATAGGGAATACGTATTTGACATACCGGAGCCAATTGTGCCAAAAGCTAAGGCACCCTTGCCTAGGCCCCCTCCACCTTATCCTCAAAGGCTAGCCAAGTAAAAGAATGAGAATCAGTTTAAGAAGTTCATTGACATAATGAAGAGCCTATCTATCAATGTGCCTTTGGTAGAAGCTTTGGAGCAAATGCCTGGCTATGCCAAATTCATGAAAGATTTGGTTACAAATAAAAGGTCTATGGACTATGAAACTATCAAGATGACCCACCAAGTTAGTGCCATAGTACATTCAATGGCTCCAAAGTTGGAGGATCTCGGTGCTTTCACAATCCCTTGCACTATTGGGAGTGCAGACTTTGCTAAAGCTTTGTGTGACCTAGGGGCTAGTATCAATTTGATGCCCTATTCAGTTTTTAAGACTTTGGGTATTGGGCCACCAAGGCCAACTTCCATGAGATTGCAAATGGTAGATAGATCAATGAAGCGACCATTGGGTATAGTTGATGATGTGCTTGTCCGGGTGGACAAATTTATCTTGCCAGCTAATTTTGTGATCTTGGATTGTGAGGTAGACTATGAAGTCCCAATCATATTGGGGAGACCTTTCCTTTCTACGGGGAAGGCTCTAGTAGATGTGGAAGCAGGGGAACTTACTTTTTGAGTGGGTGATGAAAAGGTAGTATTCCATGTGTGCAAGTCAATGAAGCAAACCAATTGTACCGAAGAGTTCTCATTTGTGGATCTAGTTATGGCTATAATAATTGATGATAAAAGTGCTATGATTAATGTGGAGGACCCGTTGGGGGCAGTGTTGTTAAATCTTGATGTCCATGATGATGCAGGACAAGTGAAATGCGTGAATGCTTTACATGGAATGGGCTCTTATTCTTATGAGCCTAGGAAACTTTCTTTGGATCTTGAAAATAGAAAGATGCCTCTAACAAAGACTTCAATTGAGGAGCCCCCGGTGTTGGAGTTGAAGCCATTACCTCCACACCTCAAGTATGAATTCTCGGGCTCTAATTCAACTATACCAGTTATTCTTTCCTCTTGTCTTACTAATATGTAGGTAGATGCCACATTGGTGGTGCTCAAAAAGTGGAAAAAGTCATTTAGATAGACTCGAGATAATATTCGGGGAATAAGCCCCGCATTCTGTATGCACAAGATTATTCTGGAAGATGATGCAAAACCCTCCTTGTAACATCAAAGGAGGTTGAACGAGGCAATGCAAGAAGTTGTGAAAAAAGAGGTGATCAACTGGTTAAATGTAGGCGTGGTGTATCCAATCTCTGACAGCTCATGGACTTTTCTGGTGCAATGTGTGCCGAAGAAGGGTCGTATGACTGTGGTGACCAATGCTATTAATGAACTAATTCCAACCCTGACAGTGACCAAATGGAGGGTGTGCATGGACTACCGCAAGCTGAACAAGGTGACCCGCAAGGATCACTTCCCATTACCTTTCCTGGACTAGATGCTTGATCGTCTTGCTGGGCGTGCCTTCTATTGTTTCTTGGATGGTTATTCAGGGTACGATCAAATTTTGATAGCTCCGGAGGATCAGGAGAAGACAACCTTTACTTGTACATATGACACCTTTACTTTCTCTCGGATGCCCTTTGGGTTGTGCAATGCACCGGCAACATTCCAACGGTGTATAATGGACATTTTTACCAATATGGTGGAAGATATTTTAGAGGTGTTCATGGACGACTTCAGTGTTGTAGATGATTCATTCAATGAGTGTTTGAACAATTTGGATAGAGTTTTGGCCTGGTATGAAGACACCAATCTTGTGCTAAATCTGAAAAAATGCCACTTCACGGTTGATGAGGGCATAGTTTTGGGTCATAAAATTTGTATTGAGGTTGACAAAGCCAAAATTGAGGTGATTTCAAGACTTCCTCCCCCCACTTCTGTCAAGGGCGTTAGAAGTTTTCTTGAGCATGCGGGGTTCTACCGGCGATTTATCAAGGAATTTTTAAAGGTAGTGAATCCCTTGTGTAAGTTTCTAGAAAAGGATACCAAGTTCGTATTTGATGAGAGATGTATGCAAGACTTTGAACTTCTCAAGTATAAGTTGACCACCACCCCGATCATTACCACACCCAATGGAGCTTGCCTTTCGAGCTCATGTACGACGCGAGTGATGTTGCGGTTGGGCCAGTTTTGGGTCAAAGAGTGAAAAATATATTTCATCCAGTGTACTATGCGAGCAAGACTATGAACGAGGCTCAAAGGAACTACACGATGACTGAGAAGGAATTGTTGGCTATTGTGTTTGTTGATACCCAACTTTTTCCAATGTATTTTTATACTCAAAATACTTTCAAAATATCATGTATATGCATATATAAGCATCCACAAAGGTTTTGGTATTTTTCCACATTTTTTCAAGGATTTTAAAACCAATTTATGGCCTATTTTGCACTATGAAATCCAATAATTATTCCCAAAACTTGTCGTTTTGGTGAATAATTTATTTTATTCTCA
>MU731488.1:8442-31521 GCA_026770625.1 Nicotiana glauca
CCAATGCACGGGACTAAAAAATATCCTGATTGGTCTAATGAATTATTTTAAAAACCGCTCTTCGCATTGGTTCGTCGCTTCAATCGACAAAGCTCTAGCTTTTAATAACACTATCAAACTGGGCAAACTAGGTGAACAGACTCTAGAATAAAGACCGATATATAGGTTCACAGGGATATGTATCCAGTGGCGTATCTACCTTATGAGGTAGGGGTGCCACGCCACCCGCTCGCTTCGCTAAAATTCTTACTAATATCTATGTGAAAACCCATATATATTAATAGACTAGCACCCGGAAGACACAAAGTGGACGCATGTGCTGTTGGTTCAATGTCCATTCTGAAGGATGTCCTCGGGGCCTCATGAATGCAAGCTCAATTCCCTGTTTGACCATCTCCGTTCTTTTTCCTATTTTTCTACTTATTAAGGTTTCTTTTATTTTCAGCTGGGCTTAGGGCCTCACTACTTTTCCTTCTTTTTCGGTTCTTGCCCTCCTTTTCTTCCTTTCATTTGCTAAATCTCTCTTCTTCATTTTTTAAACTTTAAGTCCTCATTTTGTTTCTATCATTATACCTTACTGTATGAGCAATTATTTTCAATTGTTAATTTGAATTGACTTTAATTAGCGTATAATTTCTTTTTTTTTTAGTAAAATAATATTAATTTATATATTAGAGTATAATTTGAACAATATCTTCTATTTGGATTTGAAAATTGATAGTCGTTTTGAGTCAAATATCATCGGCTGAATGTTGAATTTTTTTTTAAAAATAATTGTCATATAAATCAACAATTAAAATGGAAATATATAGTAGTTAAGCTAGGCACTCTTTCATGAAATGTTATTTTTTTGCATTTTTATTTTCGAAAATTGAACTAAAATCGAACTTATTTGCATTGTGAATGAAAGATCTATTCGAATTAACAAAAAACTAACTGAATCGATCTATTATTCCTAATCTGTCTTTGTAGCTAGTGACATGCATAATATATGCATAACATGTTGGCACCTGCAACTTTCGAATCCTGGATCCGCTGCATGTATCTACAATCATAGGAATTGCAAGAACTGCCAAAAGAATATAGTTGGCTTGTATTTTGGTACAAATCCATTTTTCGAGCACATATTCTGGGATAACATGCTGATTGCAGTCGAAAACAAACAAACAAAAATCCCTTGCTTTTAGTTTTTGGAACCCAAAATATAAAAAGAATCACCCTTTCGTCAATAATCGGTTGGTTTACTCATATCTTGTTTCGGGGTTTGAAGATAAATCTTTGCCTTAGGTTTACAAAGTTTGATATATATATTTTAGCTTTATATTCTGCCTATTTTAATGTTTGGGTTTTTGTTTTACCCTTCAACTCTGCATTAAAAATACTTTAATACTCCGTGACTTTTTTGGATAAGCACGAATTACAAAAGAGGGCCCTTTTATGAACGACACTTAATGAAGAAGACGTCTCAACTTCATAACGGTGTAAATATACAAAAGAGAGATAGGAATTTTCACATGTTTTTCTTTAACAATGTTTTGGAGAAAATTTTTATATTGAACTTTCATAACATTTCACATGTGTTTGTGTATCGTCTATAACTCATTTTGCAACTGTTTTTGTTTACAACAGTTTTAAATATAAGGGTATGAATTTTTACCCATAACAACTGTTACAATCATTTATTGCATTTATTAATAATTGATTTGTAACTGATGGTGTTATGATGGTAAATCCCATATAATCCGGAATTAATTGATTCCTTCCTCATTTGTAATTATGAGATATTCTCCCGCACCTGATCTGAGCTATTTCATGATGATCAGTTCTGAGGCTAACAGGCACGGTATGTTCGGTCCCGGGGGTGTTTCACATATCATCTTTACATGTCATTCTTCACTTTTCTTCAAACTTTGCTGACACGTGTCGCCATTTAATAGACCCACATGGCGAATCTAATTTTTACCAATACAGATAGTCCCCCCACTTTCTGGTTACTTACTATGATGTTACTGAAAAGTGGAAGATTTTATTCTTTTCATCCTTGCCTCTGCCTCATTAAAAACCTTGCCGGAAAAATCCAATAGGGAAAAAAACCGAACGAAGGAAAAAAGAGTGCAGAACTTAGAGATTCAGATGATAACTCCACCGCTTAAGTTACATACTTCTTTTATGTTTTTCTCTTAATATTCTGGTTTAAATAAGCATGAACAACTTTTTTTCCTATTATTTTCTTTACTAGCTAAGAGTTTATAAGCTCAAAGTGAGTATACTGATAGCATATGTTATTTTCATATGTGGGCTAATGCCTCTTACTCTATAAAAGAGCATGTTTTTTGCTCAAGATATTAACAAATACTACTTGCTCATAATCTTTGACTGTCCTATGCACTATTAAGCATAAAAACCATCTGGGAAGAGGGTCATAAATTAAAATAAGTTATGATATTCAACATATCTTAAGGAGCTGAAAACAGTTTTCAAATGAATACAAGAATGTATGAATTTTTACTCATAATTATTTTTATTGATAACAGTTTTCAAATGAATACAAGGGTAATGCTCTTTCATCCGTAATTATTTTCAGTTACAACAGTTTTTGAGTAAGTACAAAGATGTGCATTTTTACCCCTAACTAATATTCTACCTTTAACCTTTTTGAAACATTCGTTTATATTTATGAATATGTTTTCAAAGGTTTTCGAGTCAGGCTTGTGTTTTTGGCTTGTGACTTTGCTCTTAACTTTCGATTTGTTGGGTAGACCTTAGGCTTGACTTGAATTTTGATTTTTCTAGTCTTCTTTGCCTTCCATATATATAGTCCCCCAAGTGTTAGAGCTTTTGAAGTATGAAATCTCGAGCATTTGATTATTCCTTCCATATGGTCCATTTCCTGAAAAGGAAAAACATACGGGACTCGGAGGTATATATTTTAGATGATGACTATTTAACCCCCTTTTTTTTATCAAAAGGGTTGTAAACTAGACCAGAAATAATACAGTATTCCTCGTATATTTTGGGTCATTTGGTATTTCAGGGAATTTATCCGAGTACTAATTTTTTTGGCACTTTTGAAAATTATTTGAGTGCTCATACTTTGTCTTTTAGACTTAAAATATATATTTGGATGCATCGTTACATGTGCGATGTCTTAATGTTGCACCTTTGGGTGCCTTAACTTTTTTTATAAAACAGGGGCCTTTTATATATTTTAAACGCTATGAAAAGGATGTCTCCTTTTTATTCAGGCGTAAAATAGGATCGATTGATCCGAGTAGACTTTTAGTCTGAGCAGTATTAATCCCAGCAAAATTTATAAGAGTATTGACCCCATTAAAATTTACGGGAGTATTGATCCCGTAAGACTTTGAGTTTGAGGTAATATTGATCCAAAATAAATATATATCTTAGTAGATTTGTTCTGAAGAGACATTTAATCTGATTGGATTTGAATCCAAATTGGGGTATATGAATATACTTCCAAATAGAGAGAGACACATGTCCGAAATAATATTTAAAATTTTTGTTTATATATACGGGATAATCAATCTGAGTCATAATACAATTAGCCATTAATAAATACATATATATTCAACTTGAATGGTTGTTGTTGGACCAAATATAAGTCACGTGTTTGTTCAAAGTTGTAACACCCCGAAAAAATGTTGAAGTACTTAAGCGCTATTAAGAAAGGTGACATGCGCTAATTATATTATTTTATCTATGAACGAGAATTTACCATGATGGATATTAATTGGATATGATAATAAGTGTATAAGGCATATTATAAGATATATGGGGTCTAAGGAAAGGTCTAAGACTAAGCCGAGTTTGAAAATTTCATAATAGACAAAACTTTCAAGAGAATGCGCACATGACCCTACTTTGGATGATCATAAATACATGTATATAAGGTGTTATGTGATGCACGACCTATAAAATTAAAGATCTCAGAGTCTAGTTTCCAACGCTTCAAATCGTATTTCATTTGGACATTCCTACACAAAGTTATGATCAAATTACCAAAGACTGGAAAATGCTATCCTGTGTCAAATCTGTGACCGCAAAACCTGTCGCATTTCGGACTTTGTGGTCGCATTCCTGTCGCAGACTGGGCCAGTGTAGCCCAGTTTTGGGCGCCGATTTTGCAGTCCATTATGCGGCTAGCATTCTCGTTCTGCGGTCCGTTCTGCTATAGCAGACCCGACTTTGGAGGGTTAATTTTCCTCTTTTTATAACCCGACCCCATTTTGATAAATAGGATTTGGGGTTCATTTTGGGGTGATTTTCTGAGCATTCTAGAGAGAGGTGAGAGCATTTTAGAAAGAGAATGGGGAACTCACCATTTAAATCATCCAATCTTGCATCAATCTTCAAGAATCAAAGAACCCAATCACAAGTTCTTCATCAAAGAGGTAAGGTTTTATAGCCTAGTCTTCAATCTCTTTTTTGCGTGATTGTTGAGTAAGAATTCATGTGAAAACTAGAGATAAGTCACTTGTGGTCATTTTTAGTCAATAATATGGGATTATCATCAAATATCCTAACTAGATTACTTATTTTGGGGTGAAATCCGAAGGTTTGAGCCTAGGGATTTGAAAATACGATTTGATGATTTGGAGGCCGAATTGTTGTCGGATTTTGGTAAAATTTGTATGGTTGGACTCGTAGTTAAATGGGTTTTCGGATTTTGTGAGTTTCATTGAATTTTGAAGCGTGGGCCCGGGGGCCGGGTTTGAGCAATTTCGGGATTTTAATGTTAAATTGGATATTTTCGAGTGGGCTTCACTCCCTTAGCATATTTTAATGATTATGTACTGATTGTGGGTAGATTTGGAGCATTCAGAGGTCGATTCATACGGGCGAGGCATCGCGGGCTAGAGTTTGGACCGGATCGAGGCGAGTAATGTTTGTAAATGACATCCTGAGGGTTTGAAACCCAGGATTTGCACACCATAGTGCTGTATTGAGGTGACTTGCATGCCAGATAACGGGCGTAGGGTATAGCACCGTTGGGGATTGTGACTTGGTCCGTTCCTCTTTATAAAAATACTACCAAATTGCTTGAAGCTTAGTTGATATCCTTATAAAAATGGATTGATTGTCATAATTTGGCCTCATGCCAGCTGATTGAATCCTTCACGGATTGTTTTTAATGGTTTCTTACCATGTTTTCATATAATTGATCTCAGTCCAAGGTTTTAAATACTGTTTGCAAACTCAGCCATCTTTCTAAGATTTCAAAACTTAAATGATATTTCTAAATGATATTTTGGGCTGAGAACTACTGTTTTACAAATGCCCAAGGGGCTCATGATGATTTATGGACTGAGCATGGATCGGGCTACGCGCCGCAGCAGTGAGCGCGTACCATCTTGGTCAGGTAACAATGACTGACCAGAGCGGACAAACTTTAGACAGTGGTAACAATAGCACTGTAGGACGCGTCTTGGTCAGGTAACAATTACTGACCAAGAATAAATTGATGCCACGAGATGGCTTGTTATTGCGCTTGGGCTGTAGGAGCCCCTTCGGAGTTTGAGCCTATTCCAGTGAGCGTTAGAGAGGTGAGGAGGGTTGCAGGCCTTATGAGAGAGGTGAGAAGGCTTTCAGTCTCTTACCATAACGAACTTATTTTTATGAATCAGTTTAAGCATGCTCTATCCCATGTACCCTTTCCCCTTATTTGAATTTAACTGTTTATTTTCTTAAGCATTTATGATTTCTTTATTTTCCTGAAACTGACAGATCTCTTTATTTTCTTCTTCTGTAACCCTCTTTCAATTATTTAAATACTGCATATATTATTTTATTACATTCAAATACTTGACAACATGTTGTTATTGTTGCATATACTCCACATCATACTCCACTCGTACGTATCAAAATCTTATAGCAACGCTTGATGAGTGGTTGCACTCTTTCAATTTATTACCCTTAAATTCAGAAAGGCTTATTTGCGGTAAAACTAGTCGATCAGCGGTGCAGTCGACGGTTTTGTGCCTTTTCCCCTCAAGTTGTCCGCTTGAGGGTACTAGTCTAGACCCCCATAGTAACCTTACTCTCATCGTAATTGTGCATGCATCATGGTCAAACCTAGCCGGATTAATATGTTGTCCAAATAATAATCCTTTAAGACAAGCCTTATCCAAAAGTCCACCGGGGTTTCCATAACCCCAACAGATACAACCATGTTCTGTGCATTAATTTGGAGAACTAAATGCCAATATACTAATCATAAATGTATAAATAGTCGAGTCTGGTGGGGGATAAGGGACTAATCCTTTTGTTTTGCAGAAAAATGAGGCACCAGGTCCCCAGATTCGGTCTGGTTAGCAACATCCCACCGTTTCTACTAGATTGGTGGGTGGACCTTTCCTCAAGTGACAAGAAACACGTAAGAAAGTACCTGGGCAATTTACCTTCTCTACTAGACATTGAGCCAAACAATAGGTTGATCGAGGCTTCCACTTTGTTCTGGGATAGTGAAAGGGTTGTGTTCCATTTTGGCGACATACAAATGACACCACTTCTAGAAGAAATTGGAGGGCTTGCAGGATTTACTTGGGACAGCCCCGAGTTATTGGTGCCAGAGAACCGTACCGGTAAAGGTTTTTTAAAGATGATGGGGCTGAAGAAAAATGTTGACTTGGGGTGCCTAAAGGAATCTTACATACCCTTCAAGTATCTGTACGAGAGGTATGGCCATAGCAAGTCCTACCATACCTACCATGATGAGCTTTCTATCATTTCTCTAGGCCACTTCCATTGCAAAGTGTTCGTGTTCATTGTGTGCTTCTTGGGCCTGATAGTATTCCCAATGAAAAGGGAAAGAATCCAGACTAGATTGGCCATGGTCGGCAAGGCTTTGATGGAAGGGATCAATGAATAGACATGCACCATAGTTCCCATGATCATAGCCAACATCTACAAGGCTCTGGAGCACTGTCAAAGAGGGGTCAAGCATTTCGAGGGTTGTAACATGTTGTTGTACTTGTGGTTATTAGAACATCTTCAAAGGGGCCAGTATCGCCAAGAACTTCCGTGAAGGGCTTGGAATGACCATATTGCCTTCCATTACCCCAAGCGGATGACCTACATTCCAGACAGGTTTGCTCAGCCGGAAAGTGCCAAAGAGTGGGTAGAGTTCTTCGACAATTTGACCGAGGAGCAAGTGCAATGGATGTTTGAATGGTTCCCAACAGATGAATTCATCATCAGATCCAGGGACGCTCACACCTGGTGTTGATTGGGTTGAGAGGGATATGCCCTTACGTCCCTATCCGAGTTATGAGGCAAGCAGGCAGGAAACACGTTGTACCAAGGGTTGCCAAGATGAGTCATTTCAGAGCATACTTTCAAGACGACGACGTTCCTTACAAATTCCAAGCCCAGCACATGTGGCACTGCAAAATCATTGTGGAAAAGATCACCATTGAGCCTGACAGGTATCATGCAGGGTGCGAACCTCTCTACCCGGCATGCTTAGAAGACAATCTAAAAGGAATGGTGATGCCAGGAGCTGGTTGATGGAATAGAATTATAGACAAAGAAGGTAAAGCTCAAGTCAAATACAACAGACTGCACAAGAGGGTCCACGACTCTGAGAATGAGCACCGGAAAATACATGAGAGGAATATGAGGTTGATCGAAGAATGGAAAGAAATGGCAGTCACTTCCAACTGGAAGTTGGAATATCTAGAGCGAGGAATAGGGGAGCTGGAGGGTAAAGTCATAAAGAGGATTGAGGATTGCCAGAACGCTAGGAGGACATCTGACCAGAGCCTACTTGTTGCTGGGTCTGTGCGAGCTGGGAGACCTGTACAATGGAGTCAGGAAGATCGAATCTGGGGAAGGTCCTTCTGGGAAAAATAGGCTAGATTTATTTGCTTTCCTAAAATGTAATAAGGCCAAGTGCCAGTAGTAACTTATTTTTCTATTATCTTAGTATCGTTTTGGGATTCTTCTATTTTTCATATTATGAAATGAGGCATTTGTTGGCATCTAAAGTTCTCCAAATCTATTTGTCGCTAGGCCTACCTCGGGCACAACGAGGCTCCTAAATTAGGACGCGAATTTACATTCCCGCCATATGTGTTTAAATACTGAAACACTTCAAAATCCTTACTAACTTGTTACATTTTTGTTTTTCCCTTTATTTTGATTATTCCCATTCCCTAAGGTTGGTTCACTTATACTGGCATCATCAGCGTATCATACTAGATCTAGAGGCCCACCTCTTCTTCCTCCAAGCAATACAAAAGGCAAAGGAAAAACAAAAATGGATGACTTAAGTTGTATTCGAAAGGTGAATGTTGAGAACACGGAAACTTCAGACGGCCGGAGTACTCCGGCACCAAATAATCTAGTCTTGAGATTGGAAAAAAATATATTGGAGCTACAAGGAGAGCTTGAGCAGGTTCATAACTTGGCGAACTTGTCACTCACCCTGAATGTCCCCGACGTCAACTAACAAAACACAAAGAACCCAGCACCTCCCCAAAACACATCAAACCAACACCCACAAAACCCTTATGCACCATATCAATACACAACCCCACCTCAAAATCTCAATCCCTTACCAATACCAACTCCACCACAACACCACCATCAATCAATCCAGTACCTACCAACCGCCACTAACCATATTCCCAAAAACACACCACAACTAATCCCCGATCCTCGAAACTCAACCAATGACCATCACTACACCCAAGTCCCTGACACTCATCAAAACAACCCCATATATGTGGAGACCGTACCACACTCTAATCAACCAACTTCCTATGCACAAAATCCTCAGTGAAGGACAAGCTCATTAAAAATATGGCCGAAGAACTCAAGAAATTGACCAGTCGGGTTCAGGGTGTCGAAGTCGGTAGAGGGATAAAAGGTTTGAATTATGAAGACCTATGAATACAACCAGATGTGGAATTGTAGGAGGGGTACAAAACTCCTAAGTTCGAGATGTTTGATGGTACAGGTGATCCTAGGGTTCATCTAAGGACCTATTGTGACAAGCTTGTTGGAGTCGGAAAGGATGAGAAGACCCGGATGAAACTCTTCATGAGGAGTCTTACTGGTGATGCTTTGTCCTGGTATATCAGCCAAGATCCCAAGAAATGGTCCAATTGGGTAGGTATGGCATCAGACTTCATGGACCGGTCCAAGTTCAACACAGAAGACGCACCCGATGTTTTCTACATCCAGAATCTTAAGAAGAAACCCACTGAGGCTTTCCGCGAGTATGCTACCCGCTGGAGGTCGGAAGCGGCCAAGGTCAGGCCATCTTTGGACGAAGAACTGATGAACAAGTTCTTCGTCAGAGCACAGGACCCGCAGTATTACGAAAGGTTGATGGTTATTGAAAACCATAAATTCTCTGATATCATCAAACTTGAGGAAAGAATTGAGGAAGGCATCAAAAGCAAGATGGTAACAAATTTTGAGGCATTACAGGCTATGAATAAAGCATTACAATCAAGCGGAATATAAAAAAAGAAAGACGTTGGGGGCAGTAATGGTGGCTCAAGGCCCGAAATCTCCACTTGCCTATCGAACACCTCTACTCACATATAAAACACCTACATCCACATACCAAGAACCACCACCTACATATAAACCATCATCTCCCAGATACTCCCAACCTGCCACTGTCTATCATACCTATAACTCCCAACCACCTTATTTCCAATCACCTCCGACTCGCCAAAAATTATCCAAGATCGAGACCCAATTTCGACCGCAATCCATTCAGACAGTACACCGCCATTGCTGAACCCATTGACCAGCTGTATGAAAGGTTGAAAGCCGCAGGTTACGTCACTCATGTTCCCGCTGTGGCACTAGAGAATCCATCCCAATGGGTTAATCCTAACAAAACTTGCGCATACCATTTCAGTATAAAGGGGCACACCACTGACGAGTGTCGAGCATTAAAAGATAAGATCCAAACGCTGATTGACAACAAGGTTATACAGGAAAAGGAGGCCACACCCAATGTTCACAACAACCATCTCCCTGATCATAGAGGTGGTGGAATACATGTGATAGAGACGAACGAAGAGTGGAACCCCAAGGGGTCGATTGGGCTTATTGGGGAAGGTGATGAATTTAAACCCTCAGTCACACTTACTCCAATTGTGGTATAGACTCAGTCACCAATCGAGGTTAAGGTAGCTGCACTAGTTCCGTTTGAGGTAGAGGTAGTTCCATTCATAGCCACCCCTGTCCCATTTAAAGTAGAAGTGGTCGCACCTTTCATAGTGACAGAATCAACTAAACCTCCTTTATAATCAAAAGCAATACATTGGGATTATGTTGCCGAAACCATGTAAAAAAGGAAAGGCAAAGATTGAGGAATCCAATGCCACACAAAGAATGACCAGGATTGGGAGAATCTATACACTTGAACCCCTGGGAGGACCAAGTAAGGATGCTACTACCAAGCAGCCTATCATTGAAATAGGTCCAGATGACCTTTGGAGAAAAGTACAAGCAAGGGAGTATTCTGTCATTGATCATTTGAACAAAACCCCAGCTCAGATATCTATCCTGCCACTGTTACAAAATTTAGAAGCACACAAGAACGCTTTGATGAAAGTGTTAAGTGAATCTTACGTACCCAATAACATCACCAACGGAGAGATGTCTAATATGGCAGGACAAGTGTTGGAAAGTCATAAAATCACTTTCCACAAGGACGAGTTGCCACCTGAAGGTGTGAATCACAACAGGGCATTACACATTACAGTGCGATATGAAGACTACTTCATTGCCAGGGTCTTGGTTGACTGTGGTTCAAGCCTCAATATTTGTCCGTTGGACACTCTGAAAAGATTGGACAAAGGTTTCATGAAATACAGGCAGGAAGCATGAATGTGAAAGCTTTCGATGGGTCTCAACAAGCCAGATTGGGGAGATTAACTTGTGCTTGCAGATGGGGCCAACTTGGTTTGACGTCGAGTTTCAGGTGATCGACATACCGGCCTCATACAATCTTCTGTTAGGCCGACCATAGATCCATGCCGCTGGGGCTGTGGCATCCACACTATATCAAGCCGTGAAATTCAAATGGAACCGTTAGGAGGTGATCATTCACGGAGATGGAAGTAACCCCGTTTACACCATTCAAACCATCCCGGTTATTGGAAATAGAAGAAGGCTAGGAGGGTAAACCTATCATCACATTGAACGTGTCAATGCCATCGAGAAAGATAAATAGTGGAGAAGTAAAATAGAGAGCATACTGGCATGGTCTGGGTATGAACCCGGCAAAGGGCTTGGGAAGAATCTACAAGGTATCACTAAACCGATACGGCTGAAGGGTCATGGTACTACCTTTGGGCTCGAATATCAATACACATGGCAAGAGTATAATGATTGGTCACCTCCATGGCGTGGATCATACTACCCTCTTGAACAACCAGTGCCACGTCTGGATCAAGCCTTTTACCAAGCTGATACAATATGGGGAACTACAGAAGAGGAAGCATTAGCTGGGTTGAAGAATCTGTTCTTGGAGGACGAAGACATGGACTGTAGTGCAATAATTGAGGATGGGGAGGAAGAAGAAGGCCTCACTATTCAGACTGTGGAAAAGGGAGATGTTCTCAGGAACTGGACCGGCACACCATCCCGGGCTCGCCGAGTACCTGGGTAGCTTGGCAGATTTTATTTTTTTACAGCCACTCTAGGCATTTAAAATTTTCAGTAACTTTGTTTTAAGTACTTGCTTGTCTCAAAATAAATGCTCGACTCATCGAGCTATATTTGTCTGGATATTGTTCAGTTTTAATCAAATGCACTTGCTCTTTATTATTCATTACTATTTTTACACTTTTTCTTTCTATAGTGTTATTATTACTTTTCCTGATGAACCGATAATTGTGACATGTAATGAGGCAACACAACATGAGAACAGTGATTCGGATGAAGACAACGAGATACCCGAGGAAGTTGTCAAGGAGGTGGAAAACTTGGGGAATGCCGAGACCGTCAAGGAGACTCGCATCAGCATTCACTTATCACCCACAGAAAAGGAAGAGTACATTCTCTTTTTAAGGGAGTATGAGGACATTTTCGCACAGGTTTGAGCACGTCCATAGTGGCTCACAAGTTACCTACCAATCCAATGTGTCCGCCGGTGAAGCAGAAACTCAAAAAGTTCAAACTAGACATGAGCCTAATAATCAAGGAGGAAGTTACCAAGCAGATGAAAGAAAAAGTTCTTAGGGTGGTTGAGTACCCAACCTGGTTAGCCAATATTGTGCCAGTTCCGAAGAAAAATGGGAAAGTCATAGTATGTGTTAACTATCAGGATTTAAACAAAGCAAGTCGCAAGGATGACTTTCCACTGCCAAACATTCACATCTTAATTGATAATTGCGCCAAGCATTAACTCCAATCTTATGTAGATTGCTTCGCGAGTTATCACCAGATCTGGATAGATGAAGAAGATGCGGAGAAAACATCCTTTATTACACCATGGGGGTATATTGCTACAAGATGATGTCGTTCAGTCTAAAGAATGTTGGGGCTACCTACGTGAGAGCCATGACAACCATCTTCCATGATATGATATATAAGGAGATGGAGGTGTATGTGGACGACGTCATTATCAAATTCAAGGGGCCCCAGACCATATAGCAGACTTGAGAAAGTTCTTCGACGGACTAAGGAGGTAAAACTTGAAACTGAAACCCGCAAAGTGTGCATTCGGGGTTCCCGCAGGAAAGTTATTAGGATTCATTGTCAGCCATCGAGGGATCGAGCTAGATCCGTCTAAAGTCAAGGCTATTCAGGATTTACTGCCGCCTAGGAGCAAAAAGGATGTGATGAGCTTCCTAGGACGTCTCAATTATATCAGCCGCTTCATAGCACAGTCCAGAGTCATATGTGAACCCATCTTCAAAATGCTGAGGAAAGATGCCGAGACAAGCTAGACCGAGGATTGTCAGAAAGCTTTTGACAAAATCAAGGAGTACCTGTCCACACCACCGATTTTGGACTCGCCAGAGCCAGGACAACCTTTGCTACTCTATCTATCTGTATTGGATGGAGCCTTCGGATACGTTCTGGGACAACATGATGAAACAGGGAGAAAGGAGCAAGCCATATATTACTTGAGTAAGAAGTTCACACCTTATGAAGCACGGTACTCTCTGCTGGAACGCACGTGTTGTGCTTTGACCCGGACGGCCCAGAAGTTGAGGCATTACTTTTGTGCCTATACCACATACCTCATATCCAGGATGGACCCTTTGAAGTATATATTTCAGAAACCCATGCCAACCAAAAAGTTGGCCAAATGGTAGATACTGTTGAGTGAGTTTGATTTAGTCTACGTAACTCAAAAGGTGGTCAAAGAACAAGCATTGGTAGATCATCTCGCTGAGAATCCGGTGGGAGAAGAATGAACCCTTGAAAATGTATTTTCCTGATGAAGAAGTGTCATTCGTAGGAGAAGACATTACCAAAGCATATGACGGTTGGAGCATGTTCTTTGACGCAGCTGCAAATTTCAAAGGAGTGGGTATTGGAGCAGTTTTGGTATCAGAAATAGGTCAACATTATCCGGTATCTGCTAAACTCAGATTTCCCTGCACTAACAACATGGTAGAGTATGAGGTTTGCATACTAGGACTCAACATGGCAGTGGATGTGAATATTCAGGAGTTGTTGGTAATTGGTGATTCAGATTTGCTTGTGCACCAGGTACAAGGAGAGTGGGTCACCGAGAATTCCAAGAGATTGCCATATCTGCACCATGTGCAGGAATTGAGAAAAAGGTTCACCAAGATAGAGTTTCGGCATGTACCCAGAATTCAGAATGAGTTTGCCAATGCATTGGCCACCTTGTAATCTATGATACAGCATCCGGACAAGAATTTCATCGACCCCATCCCAGTAAAAGACCATAATCAACCGGCCTATTGTGCCCATGTTGAGGAAGAAACGAATGGAAAACATTGGTTCCACGACATCAAGGAGTATTTGGCAAAAAGAGAGTATCCGGAGCATGCAAACCACACTCAGAAACGCACACTTCGGAGATTGTCCAATCACTTCTTTCACAGCGGAGGAAATTTGTACAGAAGAACTCCTGATTTAGGATTGCTAAGATGTGTCGACACAAAAGAAGCTTCTAAACTGCTTGAGGAGATACACGCCAAGACCTGTGGCCCACATATGAATGGTTTTGTCTTGGACAAGAAGATACTCAGGGTTGGTTACTTTTGGAAGACCATGAAGACCGACTGCGCCCAATATGTCCACAAATGCTACCAATGTCAAGTTCATGCTAATATGATAAAAGTTCCACCAAATGAGCTTAACGCAAGAAGCTCGCCTTGGCCATTCGTCGCCTGGGGAATGGATGTCATCGGTCCAATTGAGCCCATTGCTTTTACACAGGTTTATTCTGGTAGCCATTGATTAATTTACAAATGGGTAGAGGCTGCATCGTACAAAGTTGTAACCAAAAAAGTCGTGGTAGACTTTGTCAAAGACCATATTGTTTGCCGATTCGAAGTTCCTGAGTCCATTGTCACTGATAATGCCGCCAACCTCAACAGTGATCTGATGAAAGCCATGTGTGAAACTTTCAAAATCAAGCATACGAATTCCACAGCCTATAGACCCCAGATGAATGGAGCCATGAAATCCGCCAACAAAAACAACAAGAAGATACTAAGAAAGATAGTGGAAACTTTCAAAATCAAGAAGATAGTGAAACTTTCAAAATCAAGCATACGAATTCCACAGCCTATAGACCCCAGATGAATGAATCCATGAAATCCGCCAACAAAAACAACAAGAAGATACTAAGAAAGATAGTGGAAAACCACAAACAATGGCACGCGAAGCTACCTTTTACTCTGTTGGGATACCGCACCACGGTCCGCACATCAACCGGGGCAAATCCCTACATGCTAGTATATGGTACCGAAGCTGTCATCCCGGCCGAGGTAGAGATTCTTTCTTTAAGAATCATACAGGAAGCCGAACTCAGCGACGTAGAATGGATAAGGAGCTGTTATGAACAATTGGCCCTTATCGATGGAAAGAGGATGAACGTATTGTGTCACGGTCAGCTTTATCAGAACAGAACGTCTAGAGTCAACAAAAGGGTTAAACCAAGACAATTTGCACCGGGACAGTTGGTGCTGAAGAAGATCTTCCCACATCAGGATGAACCCAAAGGGAAATTATCTCCCAACCGGCAAGGTCCTTACATGATTCACAGGGTGTTGACAGGAGGTGCACTCATACTTGCATAAATGGATGGAGAAATTTGGCCAAAACCAATCAATTCAGACATAATCAAGAGATACTATGTTTAGACTATTTACATTTTCTCATCTGATGTAATTGAACTACGCTTGACTTGATTCCCGTTTAAGAGGTGATACGCAGGCAGCCTTATGGGTTCGTTCATATCATAATAAAATTTCCATTCCCCCCCCCCCAAGATCAAGAAACTAGGGTAGAATTTTTAGGAGGACCCTCAAAATTCTGGAGCAAGTCCAACCAACGCTAACATATGCCAGGCGATCAGAAATCGATTAAGAAATTGGGACAGAATTTTGAGAAGGATTCTCAAATATTCCAAAGAAGGTTCAACAAGACGCGTTACTCGCAAGCAACCGAAGGATCATCTACCAAATTGGGGCAGAATTTTGAGGAGGACCCTCAAAATTCTAACATAAGACAGTTGCAGTATCTCTAAAATATGTTACAGTCACTAGTTCATCTAAATTACTTGATATTTCAATATGTTTCTAAATAACTCTATTTTTATCAATAATTGCATATTTTCGAAAGTTCTATTTTCGTAGTAGTCAGGTGTTACCCAGGGAAACTCAAAAGAGGGCCTCCAGAGCGGAGCAAAGCAAGGCCAGTGGGCAAAAGCACGAACCAACATTCCCCCACAAAATTTACAATTTTTCTTTGAACGTAGGCGCATCTGACGTAGCAGTAGCGTCTGCAAATATATACACGTAACAAGATCACTGTCAATCAGGCCATCAGATACCGAATATATCTCCAGCTAAGACATATGCTACTCTTATTTGCTACTTTCTATCTACATGAGGCTAATTCCTGAGTCCTTATATTTGCATGAGGCTAATCCTTGCCTCCATATTCGCATGAGTCTAATCCTTTCCTCCCTATTTGCATGAGGCTAATCCCTGCCACCCTACCTACATGAGGCTAGTCTTTGCCTCCATATGTGTATGAGGCTAATCCCTGCCTCCCTGTTTGCATGAGGCTAATCCTTGCCTCCATGAGGCTAATCCTTGCCTCCATATTTGCATAAGGCTAATCCCTGCCTCTCAATCTTGCATGAGGCTAATCCCCGCCTCCCTATATTTGCATGAGGCTAATCCCTCCCTCCATATTCGCATGAGGCTAATCCTTGCCTCCCCATTTGCATGAGTCTAATCCCTGCCTCCCTACCTACATGAGGCTAATCTCTGCCTCCATATTTGCATGAGGCTAATCCCTGCCTCCCTGTTTGCATGAGGCTAATCCTTGCCTCCATGAGGCTAATCCCTGCCTCTATATTTGTATGAGTCTAATCCTTGCCTCCTTATCTTGCATGAGGCTAATCCCTACCTCCCTATATTTGCATGAGGCTAATCCCTGCCTCCATATTCGCATGAGGCTAATCCTTGCCTCCCCATTTGCATGAGGCTAATCTCTGCCTCCCTACCTGCATGAGGCTAATCCATGCCTCTCTATCTTGCATGAGGCTAATACTTGCCTTCTTATCTGCATGAGGCTAATCCTTGCCTCCCCATCTACATGAGGCTAACCCCTGCCTCCATATTTACATAAGGATATTCCCCGCCTCCTTACTTGCATGATAATCTTTGCCTCCATATTTGTATGAGGCTAATCCCTACCTCCCTATTTGTATAATGCTAATCCCTGCCTCCATATTTGCATGAGGCTAATCCCTTCCTCCCTATCTTGCATGAGGCTAATCCTTGCCTCCCCATTTGCATGAGGCTAAACCCTGCCTTCCATTTGCATGGGACTAAGCCCTGTCCCACATCCTGCATGAGGCTAATCCCTGCCTCCATATTTGCATAAGGCTAAGCACTGCCTTCTATTTGCATGGGACTAAGCATTGTCCCTCCTTGCATAAATGTTGCTCTATTCTGGTACTATCTATTTATCGGGCTAAGCTCTGCCCTCCATTTCGCAAGACTAAGCCTTGTCTTGTCAATATCTTATTATTGCATCTCATGGGCTAAAATATCACCAATCTGTCTAAAGGCATCATCCTCATAGCCGGAAGACGCTATGCCATGGACTGAGGATCCCTCAAATTTGTATATCATTATTCAAAGGCATCATGGTTCGGAGGCACCATCTGTATGGCTCGAGAATACCATTTCATGGCCTGTGAATCCTTCACTAAACAATTCATGGCCTGGGACATCATGGTCCAAGGACGTCATCCTTAACCGTCCAAAGACAACTTTCATGGTCCAAAGGGAACCTGCATCATGTTTAAATTTTCGCACAAATACGGGTTCGTAGTATCTCTTTATCTGGAGGTGATCAGCAAGAAACTGCTATCCTAGCAGGAGCAACCTCGCTTCAGTTCCTTCAAACTATCTCAAACTTAACCGTTCACGGTAACCGCTCTTGCATCTCGTATCCATTCTTGCAATGACTTCATCCGTATATTCCGCCAATGAATCCAGAACTACACATGGCTTGATTCCTGTAAAACCAGGAATATGTAGGAACCTCAAGACCGGAGTCCGGACTCTATCGTTCAAAATATCCCATTCGGTCGAAATTGGCCATCATTTCTTTACCCGAAAACTCTTTCATCCTTCCTGGGTAAAGAGGGGCAGCTGTTGATACCCAATTTTTCCTCATATATTTTTAATACATATATATACTTTCAGAATAGCACATATGAAGTTATAAGCATTTTTATAATATTTCTATAATTTTAAAAGCTCCGAATCAATTTATTTCTTCTCTTTTTATTTATATAAGTATCCAATAATTATACTTCAAATTACTTTTGTGATGATTTAGCCATTTAAATTCATTATTCATGCCAACATAGTGTTTAAATATTTTTAGTGTAATTTTTATAATTACATTTACATGTTTAGGCTAAATTACATATCTTTGCAATAACAGCCCACACTAATGTATAATTATATTATTTATGCATAAAATGGTCTTCCATATTTTTAAAATATTAAATAACTATTTTAAATCTTTTTAGTACACAAAGATATTTTTTGGAATTCATTTATTAGTTAGTTATTAAAAGTGGCTATTTAAAGTCTGGTCTATTTTTATTTCAATTTTAGTCATATTTCAACCCAATACCAGCCCAATTTCAATTTCAATTTACCCAGCCCAAATCCTAATACCCGATCCTGCCCCAAAACCTTTTCAATATTGACCGTTGATCAAAGAGATCAACAGCCACAAACAACCCCTTACTTTTTTAGTCCCAAACGACCCCCCAACCCCTTTCATTTCTCACCATCTGCCTCCCTAAAATCCCTCTCCTCTCTCAAATGCTCTCAAACCTAACCGTAATTGAACCTCACTGTCACTCTTCTATGGTTATCTATGGTGGTTTGTCACCACACCCCAGGCCTCTAGTAGCCTCTCTAACATTGGTATTGCCATCTCCAGGGTCCTCAGAGGACCAAGGTTAGTTGGCTTGCATCTATGGCCCCTTTCTCGCCTATTTCAGACTGTCCCAGTGTGATTCGATTAAGATCGTCGTACATCGACTATGATCTATGGGTTTCTAAGCATGTTTCTTCACCTCTGTGTTGTTCTCCTCAAAACCTTAATTTTTTTTCTCCTAAAACTCTTAGATTTATTTAGATCTGAGATGATTTGGATTTATTTCATATGAGCTCTACAATAACCTTGTGATTCTTTAGAAGAATCGTATGATTTTCGAGTGATTTTTCTTCTTTCTCTAAACTAGGGTTTCCTGAAATTTCTTTTTCCAAAACATTTGGTAATTTCTGAGTGTTTGATCTTCTGCTTCATATATGTTTTGACTGATTTCGTAAGTTTGCTACAACCTTAACTCGTTTATACTAAAACCCTTAATTTTTGACAATCTCTATTTGATTTCTGAGTACTGGTGTACTGCCTTTGTTCTTGCCGTGGTTCTTGTGATTTCTCTTTAGCCATTTAAATGTCTCGTGATTTTCTTATCCTAATATGCCTCCACTATGTTCTTGGTTCAACTTTTCTATTGATCCACTATGTCTATGTTCATTCTGACTATTATTCCTTGCTTTATTTAAGTTGTTTGTGATACTTGCTGACTCTTTACGCGATTTTCTCTTTGATTGAACCCTTGATTATTCTGAAAGTCCTTATTTCCTGGTTTGATTTGAACATTTTTCCATAACAAAACTTTTGATTCTTACCTCTCTACTCGGTTTAATTGAACTGCTTACCTTAATTAATTTTCCCTTGCCTTATTTGTTATTTTGCTGATTTTTACTGATTGTTTCCTTTATTGAGACCCCTGTGCATTCGCTCCTAATTACCTACTTTGTACTTGATTTCCTTCCTTAAGTATCTATCTTGCTTTTACCATTGATTCTCCCTTGATTAAAGGGAAGACTTGCTAATTTTACATGTGATTGATTCTGTAAATTTCAAAGGGAAGACTTGCTGATTTTACATGTGATTGATTCTGTAAATTTCCCTAATTGCTACTTAATTGATTCTTTACCTTATGTTATTTAACTCTTGATTAATATATAAACTCCCTCCTATTCTCACTTCAGACACGAACATTAGTTCACAAAGCACACTTATACTCTAAAGCTCTCTTTTCTTCTCTGCTACTTGTGATATTCACTGGTCTAGCTGGCAGAAAACCAAGCCTAGATATTGGAACTACATCTGCTTTATATTCAGCACTCTTTTCTTCAACTAGTATGTATCTAGTTAAATTTTTAAACCTAAACCCTATGTGTTTCATTCATCCACTAGTTCATCAGCTATGAATTCAACTTGCCTTCCTGCTTACTTCTTTGCCTAGCATGTCTAAACTCTGTCCTGTTCAATGTATGATTAGCATGTCTATACTTCACCTAGTTATCTGATACTTAAACAACCTGCTTGTGAATGTCTGTTTAATCCCTTAAGTATGTGATCATGTTGGTTATTTGACGTATGTGATTGACCCTGCCTATATATTTAATCCTATTCAAGATATGTCAGGCTTTCTATATTACATATGTGATATCTGTCTTGACTATTTACTATCCATGACTAGCCTGCTAATAGCATGTTCGTCCCTAAGTGTTTTATGCAATTGTTGACCGTATGTTTCCTCTATACCTTATCCATATACCCTAATGTGACTCTCATGTGTCCCCAATCCCCTTATCCCCGTGTGAGATCTGTTTGTTGAATGTTTCTGAATCTGGATGTTTTGTGACCAATTGATTGTCTGCTGTGTTCAAAAGAGTTTTGATACTCTTCTCCAACTGTTTTTTACCACCAAACTATTTCCTGTTTTAGAAAACATTTTCACTCCTAGAGTCATCTCTGTACTATTTTCAAAACTATGTCAAGCACTCTCACTTTACTCTTAGATTACTAGGTTCTGCCCCTCTGATATGTGTACTGCCTTGTGTCACGACCCGAATTTATCCCACCATCGGGCGTCGTGATGGCGCCTACTAACGTAGCTAGGCCAGCCAAAACATTACACATTCTCTATCCACCCTCAACAATATAATATTCTAACAATAATTAAATAAGTGCGGAAGACTTTTAACAAAAACGATATCATAATGTGGAAGTTTAAAACATATCTCTACCCAGAATTTGGTGTCACCACTCACGGACTACTAAGGAGTACTAAAAACATCAGTCTGAAAGAAAATACACAATAGTCTATCTCGATACAAATAAACAAACTGAAATAACATAGATGAGACTCCGAGCCCGCGGACGTCAGCTAAGCTACCTAAGAGTCTCTGGACTGAAGGTCGGCCCCCGGTCTAGAACTGTTGCGGCGGTCCGTAAGCAGCCTCCTGATCTGTGCATAAAAAGGCACAGAAGTGTAGCATCAGCACAACCGATCCCATGTGCTGGTAAGTGCCTGGCCTAACCCCGGCGAGGTAGTGACGAGGCTAGACAAGACCTACCACAAACAACATGTACAGATATATACGATAACAGGAGAATACGCTAATCTAAACAGTTAAAAGGGGAGGGAAGCATGCTGGGGCGTACAACAGTTCAAATACAGAAATTGGCTAACAAGAGTGAAAACTGAGCAGGTAATAACTGATAAAAAGATACCGAAAAGCTCAACACACAGAACAATATACTCAGTCCATATCCCCGTTGCGGCGCGCAACCCGATCCTCAACATTTATCACCATTGCGGCGTGCAACCCGATCCTTGACAATTAATCTGTTGCGGCGTGCAACCCGATCCTCAGTATTTAGTACCATTGCGGCGTGCAACCCGATCCTCAATATTTACCAACAAAAACTCACCCAACATCATTCGCAACTCAGGTGCGAGGGGAGTAACATAAAAAAAATACAAAAGTCCCGACGAGGGAATATATCTAACAACTCAAATATCCCGGCAAGGGAGGGTTCAATTTATACCAAAATCCCAGCAAGGGAGATAATCACAGGACTCCCAGTTCTAATACTTATCTACCAATAACTTTAAGTCGAGCCAATGCTTCAATAATCTATACAAGTTTTCTATTTGCCCTCAATCGATCATATCGGTGAACTCAATCAATTTAAGTAACAAGTCATACCACATTATTCGATTTGAAGCAATTTAAGACCCACGGTCATGCTAGACTCGGGCGCATAGGTAACCGTCACCAAACCTATACACCGACTCCACATAGCACATAGCAAATAATGTTCTAATCCTATTCCCTCGAGCCAAAGTTAGATCAAACACTTACCTCGGTCCGGAAATAGCAATCAAGCCTCTAACACCGCCTTTCCTCTACAATCCAACTCCGAAACAATGATATCTAGCCATAATTCGATTCAATAGTATCAATAAGAGCTCAAAAACACAATCTCATAGCCTAGAAATAGAATTCCCATCATTCTTCCAAAAATAGCAAAATCCGACACCGGTCCCACATGGTCCAAACTCGAGGCTCGGACCAAATTCCAATCACCCATAACCCCACGAGTTCATATATGTAATTTGTTTCAAGATTTGACCCCATTTGAGGTTGAATCACCCAAAATTTCCAAAGCCCTAGTTCTACCCAATTCCCCCAATTTACACCTTAAATTACATGTTTTAGGCCTAGGAATTCAAGAGATTTTGATTGAAAATGAAGAAAATGAGTTAATTAATACTTACCCAAGGAGATTTGGTGAAGAAAAGCTATGAAAATCGCCTAGGGGCTGTGGAGAGGATGAACTCGTATGTATGATATGAAATAACCCGTCACTGGTCTGTTTTTAGACTTTAAAAATAACTGGGCAAAGTTGTTCATCGCGTTCGCGACACCCCTGTCGCGTTCGCGATGAAGGAAAATGGGTAGGCATCGCGTTTGCGTGAAAGGGAATACGAACGCGTAGAAGAAATGTTGGGGCTACACAAATGGGCCTACGCGAACGCGTGGCACCTTACGCGAATGCGTAGAAGAAATGGCTGGGATGGGGGATTTGTTGTACGCGAACACGAGGTATGGCTCGCGAACGCGAAGAAGGGAGAGGGGAAGCCTTCGCGAACGCGTCCAGATGGACGCGAACGCGAAGAAGGAATACCTGCTGCAGATTTTCTGCAATTTCCCTAAGTCCAAAACCACCCCGATACCTATCCAAAACTCACCCGAGCCCTCGGGGCTCCAAACCAAATATACACACTGGCTTAATATCATCCTACGAACTTGCTCGAGCGATCAAATCGCTAAAATAACATCAAAATCAAAGAATCAAACCCCAAAACTTAAAATTTTCATTTCAAAGTTCATAAACTTCCAACTTTAGCTATTTAGATCCGAAACACGTCAAACGACGTCCGATTTCGACCAAATTTCACAGAAAGCG
>MU731489.1:10294-22923 GCA_026770625.1 Nicotiana glauca
GACAATTTTCCTCGATTTGGGATTAAATTAAACTGGTGACTTGGGACACCAAAAACCAATCCTATCCCAAGTGGCGACTCTAAAAAATAAAAATAATCCCAATTCAAATAATGTCACTTTAAATGGAAAAACTCCCTTATACATTTATCCTTTGGGGTAGGTGTATAAAAAAAGAAGGTGTGACAGCTCTGGCGACTCTGCTGGGGATACGAACCCAGAATTTTGATTCAGGGTTCAAGAATTTGAGCTTAGTATAATTGTTATATTTGGCTTTATCTGATTTTTCTACATGTTTCATGCTATATGTGCTAAATGTTTTACCGCTTTGATATTTGTTGAAATTGTATATATAAACTGTCGCGAATCCTTTCCTTTTTCTGAGTCTTCTAAATCATGGAGAAGGGCGCACTTCGTGTAGCTTCTCTTCTATTTAGAGTCTTTCCAAATTTAGAACGAGGTTTGGATAAGTTGCTAAGCCGGCGGAGCTTCTGTATCCCCGGTACGCTACCTCCCCCCGGCTCGAGTTGTCCGCTCGGGTAAGCCAGGTCTAGACCAATAAAGCTAGGGTTTAAACCTAGAAGAACAATAAACTCATGTCGGATCCCTAGTAGGACGCTTGTTTGTATCATGTGCATTTGACTTAGGGGACTCAACACAAGGGTTGGGTCCGTCTAGGACAGGTGACCTGAAATGAAAATGACCATCCTGATGCATCTTACGTGCTACTTGTGCATTTATTTGCTCGGTTTTGCATGTTGATCGGCTTGTATACAATGAATGGAAATTGAAAAAATAGCTGTGTTAGGACTAAGTGAGGGTAACCATTTGATTTGAAAACCCAAAGCCCAAATAGTACCGAAATGCTGCCGGATTTTTGAAAAATGAAAAATGAAAAAAAAGAGAAAATATTTGAACAAACAATAGAAAGAAAATTGTTGTTCAAAAATATTTTTAATTTTGGCAAATCTGCCCGAACTACGCTGGTTTGATTCTCGTCGGATGTGAGATACGTAGGCAACCCTCATCAGGCCCAACCACCCTTTTTGCAAAATAACCAAAAAATGTCAAAATTTTAATTTTCATCATAAATAAAGTCGGGTGATGCCATTCTTGTTAAAATAAGCCGAATGTCCCTAAAAGGGCGCTGGAAGGCTGTTTTTGCAAGAACAGCCACCCTGAGTCTTTTTAAAACGGTTTGCGGGCACAACCTTAAAATCTCCCTTTCGGAAGTGCTAAAAGGTCGTATTTGCAAATCGAGTCTTTGTTTTCTTAAATTAAATATTTTTGAAAAATAGCCATTTTTTAAAAAGTCAAATGAGTCATTACATGGCCAGCTTTCTTTAAATAGCCTACAGTTGACATTGAAACCTTATCAGTCTTGCACAGGCCCGCGGCGATGCCGAGTGATGCCCCGCGGTCCCCAAGATTTGAAGCTTTGATGTATTCCTAGTCATCGAGTTTGTATTTTGTTTTGTAATTTTCCCCTTTAAGAAAATCAAATAGTCTAGTATCTCTTGTAATCGACGCTTATTAATGAAAATTTGGAAAAAATCCCAAAAATCATCTCGTTAGTTTTGCATTTAATTTATAAGAACTACGCTTGGTCTGATTTATGCGGGGCCATGATACGTAGGCAATCTACATAAGATTCGATCGTAATCTTAAGAAAAGAGAAAAAGAGAAATACGAGGGAAATAAACAAAGGAAAAACAAGAGAAAAAGAAACACAAAGGAAGGCAATAAGGCATTCAGAGAAAAAATCAGGGCCAAAGAAAAGAAAAGGCAGAAAATGAAAAAGAGGAAAAAGAAAATGAGAGAAAAACAAAATAAAAAGAGAAAAGAAAAGAAAAGAGAAAAGAAAAGCTGGGATGACGCACGCGACCGAAGCAAACATGTAGATATTCATTTAACTGTATAGGTGCATCACACTCCAATGTGTAGTTACCTATCTATTACTTGTTTCACACTAACCGTTGTTGCTGTCATTATCCAGCTGAGTTTTAGAAACAGTGGTTGGTTTGTGGTAAGCTGGCCTCGCATCGATACTTCACCAGATCCAAGGGAATAAACAGAGATGTCGTCGGAAATGACCTTGCCTGCAGTCCCCATACCTGAAGATAGCCCAATCTCTGCGATCCCAACATCTGAATCCTATACAGTTGAAGAAAATTAGATCCTGTGCTTACGCTTGATGGAAATGTGGGATGCTTGGAACAACGGAAAGGAACCCCCAAGAAATATCCCCAGATTCCCGGAATTGTTCCCAAGATCTGGAGGGGTTACTACTGTCCCCATCAGCCGCCCAAATATTCCTCTGAGTCAACCTACCATGACTGCTAACTTTTTCGGAACCTCTGAGGATCATACCCAAGTGTTCCCATCTAGAATTGCTCCCAACATCTTTACAGCTCCACCATCTTCTACAACTACCCAACCATCAATACCAAAACATGTTTTTGACCCTTCGGTCTTCACATTTCAGAATCCAGTTTTTCAGGCTGATCCTCCTCACTATCCTCAATATGCCTACTCTCGGCCACCATATGAGATCACACCGGGGCAGGACAAAACACCTAAAGCCCCGGAGCAGGATGAAATGACAAAAAGAATGAGGAGTTTAGAGCAAAGTCTGAAAAATATGCAAGGTCTAAGCGGGCAGAAGAGTGTTTCTTACAATGATTTGTGCATGTTCCCTCACGTGCACCTGCCTATGGGATTCAAGATGCCAAAGTTCGAAAAGTATGATGGACATGGCGATCCCATTGCTCACCTCAAAAAGTATTATAATCAATTGCGAGGGGCTGGTGGAAAAGAAGAGTTATTAATAGCTTACTTTGGAGAAAGCTTGATTGGTATCGCTTCAGAGTGGTATATGGATCAGGATGTCTCGCGTTGGCATATATGGGATGATCTGGCCCGAGATTTTGTCCGACAATTTCAGTACAATATAGACATTGCGCCAGACAGAAACTCCTTGGCAAATCTAAAGAAAAAGCCCTCGGAAAGTTTTCGCAAATATGCAATTAAATGGCGTGAACAGGCATCAAGGGTGAAGCCTCTAATGGACGAAGTGGAAATGGTCACTGTATTTCTTCAGGCTCAGGAAACGGACTATTTTCAGAATATGATGTCGGCAAACCTTTTGCAGAGGCAATTAAAATTGGTGAAATGGTGGAGAATGGACTGAAAACAGGCAGAATTTTGAGCCAATCAGCTATTAGAGCAACCTCCCAAGCCATCCAAGTCGGTTCTGCAGGAATGGCAAAGGGTAGGACGAAAGAGGAAACGTCCATGGCAGCTTCGGGTGCGAGAAGACACCGCGCTCCTAAACCCATGTTTTTAGAAAGAACCCCTCAGCATTATTACCCTCATCAAGAAATGTCCTATGCTACACAACCATATGCGGTCATGAATGCTCAACCCTTCGCCCGACCGCAGCCACATGCCAACAGAAATCAACCTCCATTCCCAAGAAATCAGCCTCCCCACCAGAACCACTATATTCCTCGACCTCTGCAGAATAACTTTCATCCCTGGGAACCACCCAAGAGACCAAACTTTACCCCAATTGGTAAATCTTACTCTAGTCTATTCCCGAAACTAGTCCAAATGGGTCTACTGTAACCGGTTCCTCAGAACAAACAAAACCCGGCATCGCCTGCCTACAGAGCTGGTGTTAGGCATGCATACCATTCAGGGGAAAAGGGCCATCATACAAATGACTGTTGGACTCTGAAACAAGTGGTGGAGAACTTAATAGAGCAAGGGAAAATTGTGTTGAAGGATGAGGATGTCCCAAATGTGACCAATAATCCACTGTCCGCTCACAACAACGGGCCAGTAATCGGGATGATTTGTGAAGATAGGGAGTTTGATCCAGGCTTAAAAGCTATAATTGCTATTAACGATACAGAAAGAAAGCCCGAGGTGGACCCAAAGCAAGAGAAAATGGAAAAGAAGAGCAAAATCACCGAGACAGAACCAGAAAAGAAAGCTGATTTGAAACAAAGAACACAAATGTACGTACCCAAGCAAGACTATGTGGTACGGGGGACAATCAAACCACCTCGGCTGAGTGAGCCAGGGGTTATAGGACGCGTACCACAGAAGCCGATGACCAACCCTATTGAGAAATGTCACACCTCCTTTTTCTGAAGTTTTACTACACCCCGTGAAAGGTATAATAAAAGAAGGAGTTTTTCCACTTAAAGGACAATCGAAACGGGATTCGTTTTATTTAAGATTCACAGTCGCCACTTGGGAGATTTATGGTGTCCCAAGTCACCGGATTGAATCCTGAATCGAGAAAAGGTTTTGACTCGGTTTAATAGTCGCAAACCAGAAACTTGAGTAAGGAATTCTGTTAACCCGGGAGAACGGGTTAGGCACTCCCGAGTTCCGTGGTTCTAGCACGATCGCTCAACTGCTATATTTGGCTAAATTTTAATTTTAATACATGTTAAACTTACAATGTAATTTTAAAGTTATTTACCGCTTTTGTAAATTATTTTCATTTAAGAAAGTGAACATCGTTTAAGAACGTGTTTTCGGATCACGTCACATGAAATGCACCCGGATCCTCGACACATTCTTATTCAATGTTTTCGGATTTGGATTTGGATTGCATGAAATGCACACCCGTATTTTAGGAAGGTAATTTTATTAAAAGCACGCCTAAAGCGACTAACGTGTTGTTATCTTTTGGGAAGGCCATGAAATTTGCTAAACGGCCCATCCCGAATTCTAAATATTTTTTTTAAGTAATTAATAAGGGCCCCGCAATTTGCATTAAGTTTGGCGAGGCTCGTCTTATTTTTATTAAAGGCCAACCTAAAGTAACTAAGATTTTCTATTTGATTGCGTCTCAAAAATCCTAAGTAATCGACTTTATCGATTGCCATTATTTAAAATGATCAAGGAATTTGGGCTTCAAGTTCAAGTCCACATTTGAACAAAAGGTAACACCTCTTAGCTCAAGTGTGATACTTAACTCAAAGGCCCAAAGACTATGTAGAAACATTAACCTTACATTTAATATTCATTCAGGCCCGCATGGCCTGATACAGTGGCAACGTTTTTTTTGAGTTGTTTCCAGCTCTGGGCTTCAAACTAGGCCCAATTAATAATGTAGTGAAGGTTGAAGTTGGGCTATACTTTTGTAGTAACATTGGCCCAGGCGTTATTTCAGAATAAAAGACCAACTGATTTGAGGCCATGATAAGCCCATGAAAAAAAAAGCAGCATGACAGACTCGATACAAGGTCCATTTTGAACGTTTGAACCACTTAAAGGCGTACAGGCAGATGCAATAAACTAACCTCAATGCCTTTGAATTTGAAAATTGAATAAACTATCTCAATACCAAATATATGTGACTAATCTTCATATGCCTAAGTTAACAATTGGATTGCCTATCTTAAAAACCTTCACATCAATTCGAGCAAATGAATCAAATCGAAAATAAAAGTTCATTTCACTACTGACTGGAGTCTCTATATGATTCAAATGAAATTAGCAGTCCTATATCCCTTTATACACTAATAAACTAGAGTTCTAATATCTAACTCAAAAGTCCTATTACAATCCAATTGTAACAAATTATACAAGTGTTTCAATCATTCAATTCCTTACTATTACTACTGTGCAACTACAATTCAAATTAACACACCGTCGCACAAATTGATATCAAATTAACATGATCTAGATTTTATTTCTTTGACTTGATCAATACACATAGATTCAGCTCTGCAACATCAAATGAAACTGAAAAGTACCTGGAAATAGAATTTCAACATAAGAAGGAGGTCAACTACAACAACATAATGGTAACAGTATGCAGAAATCAGAAACAGCAGAATCAACAACCAACCTAGGAATGAACTTCAGAATTCCAAAGTGTTTTAAAACCAAGTAGAATTGAGAGATCTACTCAAAACAGTTGCAAACAGACCAAGTAAACTTGAAAATAGCCCAGAGTGCATTAATCACTTTCAACCAAACAAAATTCATTCAAAATCAAGCTCAATTGGATCCAAACTCATTCGAAATAAACTAAACTTGAAACTAAACTGAAGATTTCAATGGATCAGCAGCTGTTTTTGGATTTTCTATTAAGTTTTCTAATGTTTTTTGGATTTTTTTGGAAGGAATTCAAATCTAGAAGAGGAAATTGGGATCTAAAATTTTAATTTCAGATATGAAACTTGGCAGATATTTTTTTGGGGGAATTTTGGGTGCCAAACTTGTTTATTAAGGCATTGGGGCTGCTTTATATAGGCAAAGATGGGGCAGCCCTCAGATTTTCAGTTTGCACTATTAGTCCCTCTTTTATTTCTTTTTAACCCTCTATTTTTCAGACTTGTATTACAAGTTACTACACCTATTTTATTAAAATCTACATTAAAGCCCATTCTAGAAGATTCTATACCCACTACAATTCCTATACTATCCTTACCTCATCCTGAAATTTACTATTTCTAATAAACCTACCATTTTCCTATGCCCAAACTACCCTTTAAGCCCTCTGAAATTACTAACCCTTTCTTGGTCTCCATTTACCCAATTACCGATATCAACCATAACCAAATCGACTAAGCTAATCAATACTAGCTAATTTTACTAATGAATTGAAAACTAATTAAGGATTATTGATGCAATTACAGAATTAAACTAACTATCAAATTTCAGTTATAACCAATCTCTCCTAAACTAATATTTTTTAGAAATCAAAATAATATGACAAGGCTAACAGCATTCTAACAAGTTAGAAAATAAAAACTTAGTGTAATCTCTTAGCCAACAAAATCTAATATGTTCGGTTATGAATTATGAATAGATATTAAGCCAAAGTTTCAACCGTCATAACCAGAATGATTAACATGATTTAACCTAATCGATATTAGCAATTAGTGAAGAAGAAGAGAGATAGTCACAGAATTAAAAATCAAAATCAAAATCAGTAATCATGAATAAAGCGTGGCCAAAAACAAACACCAACTCGAATAAAACCAAACGAAACTTAACAATAAAAACAAAAACTCACTGATTAGGGTTCTGCCATTTTTGTTAATTCCTAAGCTCGAGATTTGGAAAGTCTTCGACATTGAGTTCATCCTAAAGAACGTCAGGGGATTATGGAGCATCAATTTGGAGCAGTTTGGACCCGTTAGGGTTTTGCCTTTATGATTTGTAATTCAAGAAAGTTGGGGCTGTTTGAGGGGAATTAGTTAGGGATTTTGAGAGTGGGGGGTGAAGAGAAGTTAGGGTGTGAGTTTGGGGTCGTTTGGGGATGGCGCCGCCACCGGAGAACCCAAAGGCGGCGCTAGGGTTCTGAAGATTTGGAAAATTCTGATGGGATTTGGGGAAAGAGAGTTGAGGATTTGAATAGAGGAGGAGAAGAGGAACATTTTGGTGTAGGTTTGGCTGGAAACGGAAGCTCGCCGCCGTCGTGAGCGAATTTCGGCGGGCGGCAGATGGTGGTCCACGGTGGAGACTGGTGTGAAGTCACAGGGGTGTACGAGGATGACAACTTCGATCGTTGATTTTGTGAAGATCTCATGACAATTTTATTAAAAATACAAGATCATTTATGGACCGTCGGATTGGGGAAGGATAAAGGGCCCAGATTGATTTACCCCCCAAAACGACGTAGTTTTGAGCAAAAGGAGGGGTCAGGCCGGGTTAATAAACGTTTGGGCTGGACCAGCAGGATTGAAATGGGATTTTGTTTGGTCTAGGTTATTTTTGCCCAAATTTACTTAATTATTTTTCCCTTCTTTGATTTTTCTTGTTATTTCTTTTTCTTTTTGTATTCATTTTTATTTTTGTATTTTTACTTTGTATTTTTTATTAAAACAAAACCTAATTAAACTATTTAACTTCTAAAATTATTTAAAATCAATTATCAATTAAAATTGCCTAGGAACTATTTTTCATGAATTTCTTAAATTTTGTTCCAGAAAAAAATAAAATTAAAATCCTAAATGCAAATGCATATTTTTGTATTTTCATATGACTTAACATGCACAAAATAAAAATGCAAACAATTATCACAGAATGACACAAAAATGCACAAAAAGTGTAAAAATAAAGAACAAATCATTTTGTTTGAATTTTTGAGAATAATTCATATATAGGGCAAAAATTACGTGCTCACAGCTGCCCCTCTTTGCCCGGAAACACGAAGAGTTTTCGTGTAAAGACAAGTCAGCGAAAATGAGCGATTTTTGCCCGTTCGCATATTCCGTGTGAAGCATTTTGAAAGAGTTGACCGCACCCTACTTCAGAGGCTGCCTACATATCCCGGGCTAAACGGGAATCAGGTCAGTATAGTTAAGGAATGTCTGGTAGCTGGTACTACTAGGAGCTATGATTTCACTGTTGTTGCTGTTGTTACTGCTTGCTGACCCCCTTATTACACCGTGGTAAAACAAAAGAAGCTAGCATAAGCTATGAATTACAAAAGATCCTATCTATGTCTTCAAACTTGCTCTTGTGTTACTTTGAACTTGTGTCTTGTATTCTTCCTATGGAATTCTTGTTGTTGCCTTGACGATGTTTTGCCATTCCTCTTGATGATGCTCGACTACTTCAATTTGAAATATGTGTCTATTTTTCAGGTGGACTCCTGCTTACGATGCTTGAAAGGTATTCCTTTGTTCTCCAGGTGGGCTCTTGCTTGTGATGCTTGAAAAAGGTATTCCCTTGTTCTCCAGGTGGGCTCCTAATTGCGACACTTGAAAATGTATTCCCTTGTTCTCCAGGTAGGCTCCTGACTGCGATGCTTGAAAATGTATTCCCTTGTTCTCCAGGTGGGCTCCTGATTGCTGAATTTTGAAAGATATTCCCTTATTCTTCAGGTGGGCTCCTGCTTGCTGAATTTGAAAAATATTCCCTTGTTCTTCAGGTGGGCTCCTGCTTGCAACGACCATACAAGACAAAGAAAATTTTCTGCCCCCAGTCTAATAACTGGGCGCGTTGTGTTATTAAACTTGAAATATAAAACTTGTATTATATTTCCCTTGTTCTTCAGGTGGGTGCCTGATTGCTATCTTTGAAAATTATTTCATTGTTCTCCAGGTGGGCTCCTGATTGCTAAAACTTGAAATGTATTCCCTTGTTCTCCAGGTGGGCGCCTGATTGCTAAAACTTGAAATATATTCCCTTGTTCTCCAGGTGGATGCCTGATTGCGATAAACATACAAGACAATCAAAAATTTCTGCCCCAGTTTGGTGGCTGGGTACATGGGTGAGTGTTAAACGGAATTATTTTACCAACTATTTATTTGACACTGAACGATTTTACCAACTATTATAGGAATCTGAAAGCTAAGTGCTATTATCCAGGGAGGTCCTGACAACTCCTAACAATTACGAACCTTAGTTATATCTTCTAAAGGTATTACTTCCACTACATTGTTATCAAAAGGTCTTAACTACTCCCCATTATCCAGGAGGGTCCTGACAACTTTAGTTAAAAGAAAATCTTAACCTAAGTTATATCTACTAAAGGTACGACTTCTACTATATCTTGTTATTTAGACTGACCTTAAAACTACGTTCCATTATCCAGGAGGGTCCTGAAAACTCTTAATTGAAATCTATCTTAAACATGCAAACTTTAGAACGAATTTATATTCCTTTTTGTACCAAGTTATGTTTCTCATGATTATTTTGAAATTTAAACTAAGTTCCATTTTCCAGGAGGGGACTAAGAATTTCCAGTCATACCTGTTTGGGTCCTACATTTCTTACGGAGGATTTCTCCGAAACTTCTGCCCCTGTTTCAATCAAAGAAAATCTTCTCAGTTTAAAATGTGGTGGCTGGTTTTTGGCCTTGAACTTTGATGGCGATTGCTTTTTTTACTTCCCATGATAACTGATTTCTACTTGAATATCTTTCCTGTTTACTGACTAACCACTCTCCCCGCCGTCCTTGTCACATGAAATATCCCTTCTCTGTTCAAACCCGCATCTCTTTATCTATTGCATCGCTCACGACCTGACGTTTCCCAAGCCCAAAGCACGTCAATTGCCACCCACTCAAAGTGTATGTTGCACTTTCTTGACTGATCCCACTAGCTCTGACCATGGGGTCCATTGTTCTTTGCAATGATGACTAACTCCCAATCAAGGACTTGGTTTGTTTATTGATTGAACACTTTTTTTGTTACCCTTGACATAGAAAATATCTCTAATCCGTTCACTACCCCCTCTATCTTTTTTGCATTGTTCATGAGTTGATGTGTACTAAACCCTTGTATTTCAAATGAATCTCCAAAGCATGTCAATTGCCACCCCCCTCAAGGTGTATATTGTTCTTTCTTGATCTAATCACTGACCCTGGCCTTGAGGTCTGTTGCTCCTTCACTTGTCATGATAACTTCAATTTCTTCTTGGAAGGTCTTGATTGTTACTGGTGTAACACCCTTTGTCAATCCTATCACAGGAAATTTCTTTTGATCTGTTCACCCTCGCTCTTCATGAATTGACGTATACCAAGTCTTTGTTTTTCACACGGATTTCCAAGGCATGTTAATTGTTGCCAACTCAGTCATGTTTGATGTTATTTCCTGACTTATGACAATTTGATGTGCGGGCCAGATCCCATTTTGTGCAATTGTAAAGCTTGGTGGCAGATTTTGAAGTCATTTCTCACTTGTTATGACCAGACAGACTCAAGAAGAGGGAGTAAAATAAGGTGGGGAGAATAGAGTGAAGGAAAATGGAAAGAGACGATTCCTAAAAAGAAACCTACAGATTAGCGACCCATCGGATGTGGATACCGACTCTAGCGACCTTGACATGCACCTGCAGCCTATTCTGTATAGCAAATCTGATGTTCAGCTCTTGTTGCACCTTTTGCCGTGATACTGGTCTTCAATACTTCCCTTGCCCGACCTGATCCAATCTTTAGTCGACTTGTGATGCCCATAGGGTTTTCAACATGAAGCCTCTCTCATTTTGATTTTTCTCTCAACTCACTTTCGCCTTATGGTGCCCGCGAAGGTTTTCACTAATAAGACTCTCTCATTTTTATTTCTCTCAGCTTTCATTGCCTTGAGGTATCCGTGAAGGATTTCATTAACCAGACTCTCTCATTCTTTATTTCCTTGATAAGTGTTGCCTCTGATATGAATCAACTCTATTCACTTGACTTGGCATCTCTCGAAGATTGATCGGAAGATCTTTCTTTGGACCGTAATGCAGACTTTTGGATGGAATTTAGAAATAAGGGTATAAAGGCTCAAAATAATTCAACGTGGGTTAAAAAATTACAACTTTCGGAATCATATTTCTTGCAACAACCACAACTTCTGCCTCAGTTTCCTTCTTGGGCATTCTTGGATTTTTCTTCTGTTGTGACTGAACCTCAGTGAGGCTGCCTACATACCCTTTCGGGATCAAGTCAAACGTAGTTCAGGCAACTACATTTGTTGTTGTGATCTTTCCTTCTTCCATTCTTCTTTTCTTTTTCATTTATTTTCCTTTCTTTTCTCTTTTTCTTTATTTTCCACTTTTCTTTTTCTTTTCTTTTCTTTTCTTCTCTTTTCTTTTCTTTTTCTTCTCTTTCTTTTCTTTTCTTTTCTTTTCTTTTCTTTTCCAATATTTTTCTCTTGTTTCTCCACTTACTTCCCCATTCGAACTTGCAAGCCTTATTAATGATTCCGAAAGAGGGGCATGCAAGAAAATAATCGAGGCTCAAAGGGGTAACAAAGGATAAAGTGTTTGGATAGTAGAATAAAATACCTTCGTCATTCCAATCTTCAAAACATACCAAGTACAAACTACACAATTAAACAAGCTAAGGAAAACACACAGAACAATTTTTGATTGATTCACATATTTGCCTTCTGTATTTGCCGATTCTTAGTACCATTGGACAACAATCCTGGTACCGTGAACGGTCCTTTTAGACTTGGGGAATTCTTGCCTTTGGCTTTAAACCGATGAGGCATGATGCATTTCCCCAGTATTTCTTTATGTTCTATTTGCCTCCAGTTTCACTTGATTCAGGCTTCAAAGTATTCCAATATGTTATTATTTCTTTCGAGTGCCCTTACATCTTCAACATTGTTTCATTGCTAAACTGCCCTTTCTAACACCAGGCCGAGAATTATGTGTGCATGTCATGTCAGTAAAATCAGCATGAAAAGAATTGTAAAATGATTAGAAATGAAATGACTAGAAATGTCAGAAAACAGAGAATTGTATTAGACTGATGGTGAAAAGGATTGAAACAACAACACAAACAGACTAGACCAGAATTACAAACCTAAACAGCGCTAAACAAGCTATTATTACTAAATAAAGCAAAGTGGAAAGATAGAAGGGTTTGAATCACAAGACAATATCCGGATTACAACCCTGAAATAACCCGGACAATCAGAAATGACACCAAAATAAACGACCAAAACTCTACTCTGGATGAGCAAGTGATGGAGCGTCTTCCCAATTACCACGCCCGGTATCTTAGCCACTGAGTTTCACATCAATATTGCCAAGACCATTATTGACTTTAATCAACAAGTTCCCAAGATAAATCGCATGCCCCTTGCCATTGTCATTGACCACAATTACTCCTTCTTGAATCATTCTTTCTATTTCCCTTTTCAAAGATCGACAGTCTT
>MU731489.1:27649-39074 GCA_026770625.1 Nicotiana glauca
CTAAATTTTGATTTTAATACATGTTAAACTTACAATGTAATTTTAAAGTTATTTACCGCTTTTGTCAATTATTTTCATTTAAGAAAGTGAACGTCGTTTAAGAACATATTTTCAGATCACGTCACATGAAATGCACCCGGATCCTCGACACATTCTTATTTAACGTTTTCGCATTTGGATTTGGGTCGCATGAAATGCACACCCGTATTTTAAGAAGGTAATTTTATTAAAAGCGCGCCTAAAGCAACTAACGTGTTGTTATCTTTTGGGAAGGCCATGAAATTTGCTAAACGGCCCATCCAGAATTCTAAATTTTTTTTTAAGTAATTAATGAGGGCCCCGCAATTTGCATTAAGTTTGGCGAGGCTAGGCTCATTTTTATTAAAGGCCAACCTAAAGTAACTAAGATTTTCTATTTGATTGCGTCTCCAAAATCCTAATTAATCGACTTTATTGATTGCCATTATTTAAAATAATCAAGGAATTTGGGCTTCAAGTTCAAGTTCACATTTGAACAAAAGGTAACACCTCTTAGCTCAAGTGTGCTACTCAACTCAAAGTCCCAAAGACCATGTAGCAACATTAACCTTACATTTAATATTCATTCAGGCCCGCATGGCCTGATACAGTGGCAACGTTTTTTGTTCAGCTGTTTCCAGCTCTGGGCTCCAAACTAGGCCCAATTAATAAGGTATTGAAGGTTGAAGTTGGGCTATACTTTTGTAGTAACATTGGCCCAGGCGTTATTTCAGAATAAAAGACCAACTGATTTGAGGCCATGATAAGCCCATGAAAAAAAAAGCAGCATGACAGACTCGATATAAGGTCCATTTTGAACGTTTGAACCACTTAAAGGCGTACAGGCAGATGCAATAAACTAACCTCAGTGCTTTTGAATTTGAAAATTGAATAAACTATCTCAATACCAAATATATGTGACTAATCTTCAGATGCCTAAGTTAACAATTGGATTGCCTATCTTAAAACCTTCACATCAATTCGAGCAAATGAATGAAATCGAAAATAAAAGTTCATTTCACTACTGACTGGAGTCTCTATATGACTCAAATGAAATTAACAGGCCTATATCCCTTCATACACTAATAAACTAGAGTTCTAATATCCAACTCAAAAGTCCTATTACAATCCAATTGTAACAAATTATACAAGTGTTTCAATCATTCAATTCCTTACTATTACTATTGTGCAACTACAATTCAAATTAACACACCGTCGCACAAATTGATATCAAATTAATATGATCTAGATTTTATTTCTTCGACTTGATCAATACACATAGATTTAGCTCTGCAACATCAAATGAAACTGAAAAGTACCTGGAAATGGAATTTCAACAGAAGAAGGAGGTCAGCTACAGCAACATAATGGTAACAGTATGCAGAAATCAGCAACAGCAGAATCAACAACCAACCCAGGAATGAACTTCAGAATTCCAAAGTGTTTTAAAACCAAGTAGAATAGAGAGATCTACTCAAAACAGTTGTAAACAGAACAAATAAACTTGAAAATAGCCCAGAGTGTATTAATCACTTTCAACCAAACAAAATTCATTCAAAATCAAGCTCAATTGGATCCAAACTCATACGAAATCAACTAAACTTGAAATTAAACTGAAGATTTCATTGGATCAGCAGCTGTTTTTGGATTTTCTATTAAGTTTTCTAATGTTTTTTGGATTTTTAGAAGGAATTCAAATCTAGAAGAGGAAATTGGGAAACTTGGCAGATATTTTTTGGGGGGAATTTTGGGGTGCCAAACTTGTTTATTAAGGCATTGGGGCTGCTTTATATAGGCAAAGATGGGGCAGCCCTCAGATTTTCAGTTTGCACTATTAGTCCCTCTTTTATTTCTTTTTAACCCTCTATTTTTCTAACTTGTATTACAAGTTACTACACCTATTTTATTAAAATCTACATTAATGCCCATTCCAGAAGATTCTATACCCACTACAATTCCTATACTACGCTTACCTCATCCTGAAATTTACTATTTCTAATAAACCTACCCTTTTCCTATGCCCAAACTACCCTTTAAGCCCTCTGAAATTACTAACCCTTTCTTGGTCTCCATTTACCCAATTACCAATATCAACCATAACCAAATCGACCAAGCTAATCAATACTAGCTAATTTTACTAATGAATTGAAAACTAATTAAGGATTATTGATGCAATTACTAAATTAAACTAACTATCAAATTTCAGCTATAACAAATCTCTCCTAAACTAATATTTTTTAGAAATCAAAATAATATGATAAGGCTAACAGCATTCTAACAAGTTAGAAAATAAAAACTTACTCTAATGTCTTAGCCAACAAAATCTAACATGTTCAGTTATGAATTATGAACAGATATTAAGCCAAAGTTTCAACCGTCATAACCAGAAGGATTAACATGATTTAACTTAATTGATATTAGCAATTTGTGAAGAAGAAGAGAGATAGTCACAGAATTAAAAATTAAAATCAGAATCAGTAATCATGAATAAAGCGTGGCATAAAACAAACACCAATCACTCGAATAAAACCAAACAAAACTTAACAATAAAAATGAAAACTCACTGATTAGGGTTCTGCCATTTTTGTTAATTCGTAAGCTCGAGATTTGGAAAGTCTTCGACATTGAGTTCATCCTAAAGAACGTCAAGGGATTATGGAGCATCAATTTGGAGCAGTTTGGACCCGTTAGGGTTTTGCCTTTCTGATTTGAAATTCAAGAAAGTTGGGGGCTGTTTGAGGGGAATTAGTTAGGGATTCTGGGAGTGGGGGTGAAGAGAAGTTAGGGTATGAGTTTGGGGTCGTTTGGGTGTGGCGCCGCCACCGGAGAACCCAAAGGCGGTGCTAGGGTTCTGAAGATTTGGAAAATTCTGATGGGATTCGGGGAAAGAGGGTTTAGGATTTGAATAGAGGAGGAGAAGAGGAACATTTTGGTGTAGGTTTGGCTGGAAACGGAAGCTCGCCGCCACCGTGAGCGAATTTCGGCGGGCGGCGGATGGTGGTCCATGGCGGAGAGTGGTGAGAAGTCACGGGGGTGTACGAGGATGACAACTTCGGTCGTTGATTTTGTGAAGATCTCATGACAATTTTATTAAAAATACAAGATCATTTATGGACCGTCTGATTGGGGAAGGATAAAGGGCCCAGATTGATTTGCCCCCCAAAACGACGTAGTTTTGAGCAAAAGGAGGGGTCAGGCCGGGTTAATAAACGTTTGGGCTGGACCAACAGGATTGAAATGGGATTTTGTTTGGGCTAGGTTATTTTGGCCCAAATTTACTTAATTGTTTTTCCCTTCTTTGATTTTTCTTGTTATTTATTTTGCTTTTTGTATTCATTTTCATTTTTGTATTTTTACTTTGTATTTTCTGATTAAAACAAAACCTAATTAAACTATTTAACTTCTATAATTATTTAAAATCAATTATCAATTAAAATTGCCTAGGAACTATTTTTGTGAATTTCTTTAAATTTTGTTCTAAAAAAATGAAATTAAAATCCTAAATGCAAATGCATATTTTTGTATTTTCATATGGCTTAACATGCACAAAATAAAAATGCAAACAATTATCACAGAATGACACAAAAATGCACAAAAATTGTAAAAATAAAGAACAAATCATTTTGTTTGAATTTTTGGAAATAATTCATATATAGGGCAAAAATCACGTGCTCACAAAAAATATTCCCCTATTAGGCGTGTCCTGCCTAAGAAGCCTGTGAGTGCTGAGGAAGCAGAAGTGTTCTTTCAAAAAATGAAAATGGCCGAAACTTTTGTCAAGCCTAAGTACAGTAAAGAGGAAGATGATGAGGTTGCCATGGCTGAAGACATCGAGGAAATACGTGGGGTTATGAGGAAAATGCTCTACGAAACCCACATGGTCCAGCCGGGAGAGGGCTAGCATTGTTGAGGTGCTATAAATGGGACCAAGTGCCAAGCTTCAAAACTGGAAGGATACGCCATTCCCGATTAGGCGGGAGTCCCGGTAGACTTGTCCTACAACTTTTTCTGCATCCCAAGTTATTTCAGGGTGTAACTTGGATGTTTCCTATAGTTTCTTGTCTTTAAATTTTCGAATGTGAACCCTGCTATCTTCAAAATTCCAAAAAATGAAATCAATATTTCATCGTTCATTTTTCTTTTTGATGTTGCTATTTTTCCCCTTCATTTCTTCTTTTTAGTTCTAATAATGCAGCTTTAAATAACATGACATGCTTGCGGACTTCATGCCTAGATCCCAAAACGCTGTCAGATTTTGAAATCATGAATCAAGAGTCAAAATGCAAAGAAGGTAACATTGAGGAAATAAAACAAAGAATTGGAACAATTGAAGGAAAATTGGTTCGCGAGTTGGAAAGGTCCATACATTACAACAAAAGAGTGTACTCAGGGCACACCCGGGCAGTTGTACCAACAAAGAATGGCCCGTGCCTATAACAAGAAAGTGCGTACCAGGAATTTTGAAGGGGGGCAACTCGTGTTAAGATGCATTCGCACTCACCACCAGGAAGCGAAAGGAAAATTCGCTCCTAATTGGAAGGGTCCATACATCATCTGGAAAATATTGCTAAGAGGAGCACTGTATCTGGAAGACATTGAAGGAAATGATCCTAAAACAGCAGTCAATGCAGATGCAGTAAAAAGGTACTATGTTTAGACCTCTTGTGGTTGTTGGCTTTTGTATAATTGAGATGACGAAGGCTTTCCTTTCCGCTACCCCAAACACTATCAATCCTTCGTAATCCCTTTGAGTCGGTTCCGTTTCTTTGACTACCCTCTTTGGAATCCAAAAGTACAAAAAGGAAAAGAAAGGAAAAAGAAAAGAAAAGAAAAGAAAAGAAAAAGAAAAAAGAAGAAAAAAAAGAGAGAAAAAGAAAAAGAAAAAGAAAAGAGAAGAACGAAAAGAAAAACAAAACAAAAAAAACAAAATTATCTGCCTGAACTACGTTTGACTTGATCCCGAAAGGGTACGTAGGCAGCCTCTCCCTGAGGTTCAGTCACACGAAGACAAAAATCCCAATTTCCCCCAAAAAATTGAACCTGGGGCAGATGATATAATGGTTCGGCCATGAATCCGCCGAAATGGTTCCAAAGTTGTTGTTCCGCCTAAAATCCTTCTTACCTCAAAAACCTTGTCCAAGTCCGTTCGATCAATTGGCAAAGCCAGGGAAGTAAAAAATGTCATTGTTGGAATCTGATACAATTCAAATTGAGAGAAATAAAATGAGAGAGTCTTATCGGTGAAAACCTTCGGGCACTATAAGGCGATGGTGAGTAGAGAAAATGAAAATGAGAGAGTCCGCTTAGTGAAAACTCGCAAAGAGCACTATCGAGCGACGGTGAGAAGAGAAATGAGAGAGGTCGATTGGCGAAAACCCTCAAAGGGTGTTGTCGACCGAAAACAAGACATCTCATCACTAAAAGAGTCCTGGCAAGGTTCCCTGGTTTTGAAATGCGGATCAATGGGTTCACGAGAAGCTGGAAAGTTCGTGTGGATCGGGCGTCCAGTCCAAGAAGCATGTCATGTTCATTTGAAGCCAGCATGCACCCCAGATAAGTCCTTCTTTTTCCCCCCGAAAGGGATGCTCCTCTTTAAACTCATTCGCTTGCTTTTTGTATATTTCTTCCTTGAATCCCTTTCGGTTTAACATTGATTCCAAAATTACTACAAAGAAAGGTGGCAGTATAGGTTCTATCAGGCTCCGCCTGGTTAGAGTCAAAGAAAATGCCCAGCCTCAGCGAGTGCGTCAGACCAATTCCGACTGACCATAGTGGTTTATCTCCTCCAAAGTAAAGACATTGGAAAAGGAAGAAAGTCGAAGGCAAAGGCAGAATAAAGTGAAAAGGCTAGAGCCCACACGGGCGAGTCATGATGAAACCCTGAGAGTGGAACCCAGTCGGTTTGAAAAGAGAGTCGCCTTCAAAGCCAACAAAAAGCAAAGTTTCTCAACGGAAAGGGGGCCGGGATCAAGCAATTGGGATGATCAAGGCCACAAAACCAACCACCGTTTCAAACTAACAAATTGTTCTTTGTTGAAAACAGGTCTTATTCAGGGCAACCGTGCAAGAAGCAGGTGCAACCCAGAAAGAAATAAATGTGCAAGCGCTGAAACAGTTTTGCAACAGGAAAGTGACAGAAAGGGAAGTTCCCCCCAAATTCTTTCATGCGTTTTGCTAAATAAAAATGGAAAATATATAAAAAGAAAACAAAAGAAAAAGAAAGAATAAAAGAAATGAAAATGAAAATCCCAAAAGAAAAACAAATCATGATAGCATAGGACCGTATTCCTTAACCATCCCGGCATAACCCGAGGATCTCCCTGGCATAACCCTAGGAGCTTTTTCTTTCCAAACCCCGGCATAACCCATGGATCTCCCTGGCATAACCCTAGGAGCTTTTTCTTTCCAAATCCCGGCATAACCCGTGGATCTCCCTAGAATAACCCTAAGAGCTTTTTCTTTCCAAACCCCGGCATAACCCGTGGATCTCCTTGGCATAACCCTAGGAGCTTTTTCTTTCCAAACCCCAGCATAACCCGAGGATCCCCCTGGCATAACCCAAGGGGATATTTTCTTCTATCCCGGCATAACGCGTGGACCTCCCTGGCATAACCCAAGGACCATTTTTTTAATCCCGGCATAACCCGTGGACCTCCCTAGCATAACCCAAGGACCATTTTCTTTTATCCCGGCATAACCCATGGACCTCCCTGGCATAACCCAAGGAGCCTTTTCTTTCTAAATCTCGGCATAACCCGTGGACCTCCCTGGCATAACCCAAGGAGCCTTTTCTTTCTAAGTCTTGGCATAACCCAAGGAGCCTTGTTTCTTCCCAAGTCCCGGCATAACCTGAGACCCTTTTCATTTTCCGACATAACCCGGTCATCTTCTAGCATAACCTGGATTCACTCACAGAGATACACAATCCTGATTTAATTGCTTAGATATGTGTCACAACTAACTCACGAAATTTTCCTAGTGAAAACAGGGGCAGAAAATTTTGTTCGTTTGTTTGTTTTGGTATCTTAAGCAGGTTGATCTCAAGACACAAGGTGCGAGATGACCAATAGAATGAATCTCAATCCAAAATCAAGAAAAGAAGAAAAGAACAAAAAGAAATGAACTCAAATGCGAAAAAAGAAAGGGCGCGGATGGCTCAAAATCCGATTAAAGTCACAAGCTCCGCTGATCCTGTCTTGACCCAATGCTGCATAAAGAAGTAAACACCTACAACTTGCGAGCATCAAGATTCAGATAGAAGTCCACAGCAAAATCAGCTAAGACTCAAGATCAAGTTTCAAGAAGAATAATAGATAGGAATCTTGTAACTCATAGTTGATAGGCATAGCTAGCTTAGCTTTGATTTTCCTGTTGGTGTAATAAGGTGGTCAGCAAGCAGTAGCAGCAGCAACAGCAGTGCAATCACAGCTCCTGGTAGTCCCAGCTACCAAACCTTCTAGAACTACACTAACCTAATTCCTTTATAGCCAAGGATATGTAGGCAACCTTTGAAGCAGGGTTCGGTCGGACGGTTTTCCAAATGCTTCTCATGGAGTGCTAAGTAGGCAAAAATCCTTCACGGTGCTCATTTATCTTTGCCCGAAAACCCTTCGAGTTTTCGAGCAAAGAGGGGCAGCTGTGAGCACGTGATTTTTTCCGCACTTAATTTACTCCTATAAATTTATTAGAAATAGAATTTTTTCTTTTATTTTTTGAATTTTTTTAGGAATTGATTGCATGATTTTGTGTCTCGTTTGTATTTTGTGTGCATTTTTAGTTGATATAATTCATAAAAATACACAAAAATAGTACACTTGCATTTAAAATTTAGATTTTTAGATTTTAATTTCTACATTTTACATTTTTTTGGTTTAGTTTTCTTTTAACTTAGGAATTAGTTAATTTTGGAAATTAATTAGTATAATTTTAGAGTCAATTTGGGTTTTTTATTTTTTAATCTTACATTTAATAAAATCAGAAAATAATAAAAGGAAAAAGAAAGGAATAAAACAAATAAAGAGATTTGAAAAAGGCAAGAAAAGGGGGCAGGCCAATTTTTGGGCTATCTGGCTAGCCCAGTTGAATCCCCAACCCAGTCCAAAAACACTCGAACCCGGCCTTCTCTCTTTAGTCAAATGAAATGACGTCGTTTGGTGTCGTTTAATCTGGACCACTCATCTTCATCATCCAACGGCCCCTACTGATCCCCCTTTAACAAAACGACGACGTTTTGTCGCCAAACAATCCTGGTCGTCTATCATCTTCAATCCAACGATCCCCATTGATTCCCCCATTTCAATATAGCTGTCCTAAAAACCCCATCAACCCTAGACCAGACCCCCCTTCCTCGTATCGACTCTCCCTTCCCTGTAATGCCTCCGCCGACCACCCTAACCCCACCTTACCTCCGCCTTACTCCGCTGTCCGTCGCCGGCCGAAAATTGCCTCCGCCGGCGGCGATGCTCCAAACAACCCCAAAATTTTACCCCATACTCTCCTTCACCTCCTCTTTCCAATCCTCAAATTCATTTCCCTCAAATCCCCATCGATTTTCTCGAATCTCAGACCAAAGGTTCAGCCAAAATGCGAACTCATCTAAATCCAACCAAACTTACACCCCTGAATCTCCTTAATTCCCTCAGACCAAATATGCAATTATTTCCCTTCGAATCTCACCAGAGGGCCTCGAATTTTAAATCAAAAATTGCTCAGAAACCCTAATGGCTACAATTTGAGAATAAAAGGTGTCCAGGCCATAATAACCTTTAATTAGGTGTTTTATCATGAAAATACCTAATTAGGGGTGATTATGGCCTGAATTTATCAAAGGAAAGGGGTCATCTGTTTCGAGTCTAAGCCGGAGGTATGTCATTCTTTAATTTCTTTTTGTTCTTGTTTCTCCATGCCTATTCTGTTGCTAAGTTTTGTGTTTGTTTTATTTTTTCTTTCTTTTCTGAAATTTCTTGATCATTGCGGGCTAATTTTGGTTTAAGTCTTGTTTGTTGATTGTTAAATCTCAGTAAATTTGATACTGATGTATTAAGTTGCTGTTTGATTTAATCCTTAATTGCTTCTGAATTATAGTAATGTTGATAATTGGTTTTGATGGATTTAAATCGAAATGTAGTTAGGTTTTATTTTTTGATTCAAGGGTTGATTAGCTTTACCATCCAATTTGTTTGCTTTTAGTTTTTGGTTTAATTGTGTTTCAAATTTGCTTTGGGTGTTGTTTGATTTTATATAATTTCTGCTAGTTTACTTAGTTTAGTTTAATTGTTTTTCAATTTAGTGTTCACTTTTGTCACGACTCAAACTCGGTCGTGATGGCGCCCAACCCTAAAGCTAGGCAAGCCTGACCAACAATCGCTCCCAATTCAACAATAAATCTCAAAACCAACAATTCAAGGAGAATATATAAATTTTAGAATAATACTCCAATATTTGTAGAAGAATAATATTAAGAAATACGAAGTCTGATAAAAATACTCCTAAAAGATCTGGGGTCACGGGTCTAGAGCCTCTAAATAGAACTGGATAACAATATCTGAATGAAATACTCAAGTCTGGAAATGTATATATATAGATAAAACTGAAATAGGAAGAGTAATCGGGTCCTGCGAATGTCAAGCAGCTACCTCAGCAACTCTGATGAACTCTGAAGACAAGGACTGCTCAGCTAAGCCTCCGATGTACCTGAATCTGCACACAAGGTGCAGGGAGTAGGGGTGAGTACTACCAACTCAGTGAGTAATAAGCATATAAAATGTCTGAAGATAAGAAATCCACGAAATACCACAAAGTAAAGCTAAATCTAACAGTCTGACACCTTACCACGAACCAACAACAACAGCTAATAACAGCAAGCACAAGTAAATAACAATGCATGAATGCAATGCAATGCACATGACTGCTACGGCGCATAGCCCGATCCATTTAACGTCGACGGCGCTCACTGGGGGTGTGTACAGACTCCGGAGGAGCTCCTACAGCCCAAGCGCAATATAATCATAGCATTCGCTGCGGCGTGCAACCCGATCCATAATCAGTCCACAATATGCATATGAGTCACATAATAGTTTCAATTTACTTTCATAATTTCCAATTCATTAATAAGAATATACATTAGTTATTTACTTCAAGAAAAGTGACTTAGCGTTTCATAACAGTGATTTAACACAGGACTGAGATCAATGATTATACAAATCATACTATCAAAATGATAATCATCCTCTAAGGATACTACAGGTCGGTACAAGGCCCCAAACATGGCATTAAGCCCAGATATATTCAGCACAGGGTGCGTATCAATTGCTAAAATAGAATTATTCTTGTTCGGGATGGACCAAGTCACAATCCCCATTCATAACCAATCCCGCACCTGCCGTGGGATGCGAGTCACACCCTAAATAGCGTCACAACGTGATAAGCCGGGGTTTCAAACCCTCAGGCCATCATATACACCAACTACTCACCTTTAACCGGCCGTAGAGTGGTCCGCAATGCCTTTTCCTTTCGTATCGACCTCCTCGCGCGTCGAATATAGTTAAAATCACAATGAATACATAAATATGGGTTAAAGAAACATAACCCAATCAAAAATACTCGAAAAGTATTAAAATTCACGAAGTTGGTAAAACCCGAGCCCCGGGCCCACTTCTCAAAAAATTCTGAAAATCACACCAACGGATTTCTCGTCTCGCCACGAGTCCGTACATATAATGTTAATCAAAAACGGAGTTCAAATGGCCTTTCAAATACTAAAAATTCGTTTTAAAAATCCAAGCCTTAGTTCTTCACAATTTCTACCCAATTTCATGAATTTGAGTGTTGATTCTTCCATAAAATGGTGTTTTCTAGTCAAGAGACTTACCTCCCAGCAATACACGTTGAAAACCCTCTTCAAATCGCTCAAAAAGCTCTCTTGGCGGAGTAAAAAAGGTGGAAATATAATATGGGTCGCGACTGAAATTAACCCTTAAACTGTTCTGTCCAGGCGACCCTTCTATGCGATCGCATCAACTCCATTGCGATCGCGTAGACCAAAAAATCAGGCCCTGAAAATTCCTCTTACGCAATCGCATCCAAGGCCATGCGATCGCATAGCTCTGCCTCTTCCTACTACGCGATCGCATCACTCTCCCTCGCGACCGCACTGAGCAAGTTCCTCTAACTATGCGATCGCACACTCCTTTACGCGATCGCATAGAGCAAAATCTCTACCCCCTCTGAACCTTCTATGTGATCGCAGACATACCTATGTTACCGCATAGAGTAAAATTCTCTGCAATTTTTCTGCTGCATTAAACATGCTCAAAATTCCCCGTTGGCCATCTGAATTCACCCCGAGGCCCTCGGGACCTCAACCAAATGCACAGATATGTTCTATTACTTCATTCAAACTTGCTCG
>MU731489.1:44249-55074 GCA_026770625.1 Nicotiana glauca
GATCAAATAAGACAGAGGCATCCCTGTGGCAGACTGAGATAATACCTGTGATGACTGCATCTGATGCACTGGCATCCTTCCTATCTGGAAGAGCATAGAATCAAGCCTGACCACCGCCAGTACGGTCCTTACCCCTGGGGCGACCTCTGGCTACCTGACATCCACTCCTAGCTGACTGAGTGGGTGCTGAAGAAATAGGGGCAGAATATGAGGGCTGATCCCTCTGCTGAGACTGTCTACTACGAAACCGGGGACACTATCTCCTCATGAGACCCAACTCTCCGCACTCGTAGCAACGACCTGGAGCTAAATAAGGGGACTGATGGGAACTCCTCACTGCATATGAACCCTGGGCTGAAGAAGCAGTAGCAGAGCTCTGAGCTGGAAGGACACTCAGTGCAGGCTGGCTCTGCTGATGACCCTGATGACCACAGCCTGACGAAGCCCCACTGGACTCTGAACGACCTGATTGAGGAGGTCTGAAGGAACGACCTCTGCTGCGCTGGAACTGGCCCCTAAACGGAGCACCACTGAAACTACCTGAACCTCGAGGCCTTTTAGCCTCCCTCTCCTCACACTCCCGGCGACGGTCTTATCTCAATTTGACGAGCCGCATCAACTACCTCCTCAAATGTAACTGATGTAGCCCTCTCTCTAGTCATCAATATGCGGATAGGATAGTTGAGACCATCCACAAACCTCCTGATCCTCTCGCGATCTGTCGAGATCATCCAAGTAGCATGCCGAGCTAACTGTGTAAACCTCAACTCATACTGAGTCACTGTCATATCTCCCTGAGTCAACCACTCGTGCTGACGACGTAGCTCCTCCCTGTAAGACTGGAGTACATACTTCTCCAAGAATACCGTGGAGAACTGCTGCCACGTGAGGGGCGCTGCTCCAATAGGCCTACGCCTCTCGAACTCATCCCACCAAGTAAATGCAGGCCCTGTGAACTGGAAGGTAGTAAAATCCACTCCACTAGACTCCAGAATACCCGCAGTACGAAGCATACGCTGGCACTTATCCAAAAAACCCTGGGCATCCTCTCCCTCAGCACCACTGAATGTCGGAGGCTGAAGCCTACCGAATCTCTCCAACCGACGCTGCTCGTCATCCGGCATAGCTGGAACCACATGAGCTGGAGCTTGTGCAACTGGAACAACTGGTGCAACTGATGCAGCTGGCTGAACTGGAGCTATCTCAGGTGTCTGTAAGCCCTGAACAACCTGCTCGGGTGCACGAGCATCGAGGGTCTAATGACCACCCCCGGTTTGAGAAATAGGCGCCACTGTAGTGGCTGAAACTGCCTGAGCCTGGTTAGTGCAGACGGACAAGATCTGAGCCAAAGCCTCCTAGAGACCAGGAATCACAATAGGCACTGCCAGTGCCTAACAGGTACTGCTGGAGCATCTACAGCTGGAATTTGACCCTGAGCCTGGTCAACTGGTGCTGGAATCTGACCCTGAACCTAGTCAACTAGTGGGTCGACAGGTGCTATCCCTGCTGCCCTGCCTCTATCGCGATCGCAGCCTCTAGGTGGCACTGGTGGTCGTCTGCCACGTCCATTAGCACGGGTTCTTGCCATTTGCGAGAGAATAGAATACAAAAATTTAGTTTTCATAGCAACAAGCCGCACGATATGAATTTCAAGAAAGTGAAGTGTTTCCTAAAGGTTCTGTAACCTCCCGAGGATAGATACGGACGTCTACATACTGATCCGCGAGACTGTACTAAATCGGCTCATAACTCGCGAGGCCTAGTAACCTAGGCTCTGATACCAACTTGTCACGACCCAAACACGGTCGTGATGGTGCCCTACCCTAAAGCTAGGCAAGCCTGACCAACAATCGCTCCCAATTCAACAATAAATCTCAAAACCAAGAATTCAAGGAGAATATATAAATTTTAGAATAATACTCCAATATTTGTAGAAGAATTATACTGAGAAATACGAAGTCTGATAAAAATATTCCCAAAAGATCTGGGGTCACGAGTGTAGAGCCTCTAAACAGAAGTAGATAACAATATCTGAATGAAATACTCAAGTATAGAAATGTATATATATATAGATAAAACTGAAATAGGAAGAGTAGTCGGGTCCTGCGAATGTCAAGCAGCTACCTCAACAACTCTGATGAACTCTGAAGACAAGGACTGCTCGGCTAAGCCTCCGGTGTACCTGAATCTGCACACAAGGTGCAGGGAGTAGGGGTGAGTACTACCAACTCAGTGAGTAATAAACATATAAAATGTCTGAAGATAAGAAATCCATGAAATACCACAAAGTAAAGCTAATTCTAACAGTCCGACACCTTATCACGAACCAACAACAATAGCTAATAACAGCTAGCACAAGTAAATAACAATGCATGAATGCAATGCAATGCACATGACCACTACGGCGCGTAGACCGATCCATTCAGCGTCGACGGTGCTCACTGGGGGTGTGTACAGACTCCGGAGGGGCTCCTACAGCCCAAGCGCAATATAATCATAGCATTCGCTGTGGCATGCAGCCCGATCCATACTCAGTCCACAATATGCATATGAGTTACATAATAGTTTCAATTTACTATCCCAATTTCCAATTCATTAATAAGAATATACATTAGTTATTTACTTCAAGAAAAGTGACTTAGCATTTCATAACAGTGATTTAACACAGGACTGAGATCATTGATTATACAAATCATGCTATCACAATGATAATCATCCTCTAAGGATACTACAGGTCGGCACAAGGCCCCAAACATGGCATTAAGCACAGATATATTCAACACAGGGTGCGTATAAATTGCCAAAATAGAATTATTCTTGTTCGGGATGGACCAAGTCACAATCCCCATTCATAACCAATCCCGCACCTGCCATGGGATGCGAGTCACGCCCTAAACAGTGTCACAATGTGATAAGCCGGGGTTTCAAACCCTCAGGCCATCATATACACCAACTACTCACCTCTAACCGGCCGTAGAGTGGTCCGCAATGCCTTTTCCTTTCGTATCGACCTCCTCGCGTGTCGAATATAGTCAAAATCACAATGAATACAAAAATATGGGTTAAATAAACATAACCCAATCAAAAATACTCGAAAAGTATTAAAATTCACGAAGTTGGTAAAACCCGAGCCCTGGGCCTATTTCTCGAAAAAATTCTGAAAATCACACCAACGGATTCCTCGTCTCGCCACGAGTCCGTACATGTAAAGTTTATCGAAAACGGAGTTCAAATGGCCTTTCAAATCCTAAAAATTTGTTTTAAAAACCCAAGCCCTAGTTCTTCACAATTTCTACCCAATTTCATGAATTTGAGTGTTAATTCTTTCATAAAATGGTGTATTCTAGTCAAGAGACTTACCTCCAAGCAATACCCGTTGAAAACCCTCTTCAAATCGCTCAAAAAGCTCTCTTGGCGGAGTAAAAATGGTGGAAATATAATGTGGGTCGGGACTGAAATTAACCTTAAACTGTTCTGTCCAGGCGACCCTTCTATACGATCGCATCAACTCCATTGCGATCGCGTAGACCAAAAAATCAGGCCCTGAAAATTCCTCTTACGCGATCGCATCCAAGGCCATGTGATCGCATAGCTCTGCCTCTTCCTACTACGCGATCGGATCACTCTCCCTCGCGAACGCACTGAGCAAGTTCCTCTAACTATGCGATCGCACACTCCTTTACGCAATCGCATAGAGCAAAATCTCCACCCCCTCTGAACCTTCTATGCGATCGCAGACGGACCTATGCGATCGCATAGAGTAAAATTCTCTGCAATTTTTCTATTGCATTAAACATGCTCAAAATTCCCCGTTGGCCATCCGAATTCACCCCGAGGCCCTCGGGACCTCAACCAAATGCACAGATATGTTCTATTACTTCATTCAAACTTTCTCGTAACATAAAAATACCATCATAAACATCAAAATCATCGAATTACCACGGATTCAAGCCTAAGTTAAACTAAAACTTCCGAAACTTGCATTTGATCTAAAACTCGACCTAAACACCTCCGAATGATCTGAAACTTTGTACGCATATCCAAAATCACCTAATGGAGCTACTGCAACTCTCGAAATTCCATTCCGACCCTCGGATCAAAATCTCTCCTACCATCCGGAGTCGCCAAAATCCAACCTTAGCCAATTCAAGCCTAATTCTACACCGGACCTCCAAATTCAATTTCGATTGTTTTCCTAAGTCATAAATTATCCCCCGAAACTAGTCGAATCATCAAAAATTCATTCCGAGCCTTCTAACTCATAAGTCAACATTCAGTTGACTTTTTCCAAACTAACCTTCTCAATAAGAGATCAATTGCCTCATTTCTAACCAAACTTTATCCGAATTACTTCAGATTCTCCAAATGCGTATAATGAAACATATAGAAGCATAAAAGGGGGAAAATGGGGCGGTAACTCCCGTTACGACGAGTCGGGTCGTTACAACTTTCAGATTAATTAGGTTGTGGATTGGTTATAGCTGATTTAGATTAAATAGGTTTAACTATAGTTAATTTTTAAATCAATTAAAGGATTTGTTTGATTTGGTAATTTCAGGGGAACTTCACGGGTAGTTTGGGCATAGAAAAGGGTAGTTTTATTAAGAATGGTAAATTCAAAACCAAGGTAAGGTAATATAGGTATTGTATAGCCAAAAGAACACCCTAGGGCCTTCTAGAATAGGACTTTAGTATAGATTTTAATAAACTTAGGGCAGTAACTTGAGAAATGTCACGACCCCAATCCCGGTCATGATGGCGCCCAACAAAATTGCTAGGCAAGCCCGACCATTTACACTCTCAACACGAGCATGAAGCTCAAAACCAGTTATTTAAATATCATTAACAGCAATGAAGATAAAAGATTAAGCTGATTATCACGATAACACGGAATATACTCCCAAAGACCTGGGGGTCATGAGTCTAGAGCCTCTAACAATACAGTGTGACAAGACTCCAAATAATACAATATTTTAAAACTGTGGAAAGATAATAAAATGGATAGGGGAGGAGTCGGATCCTGAGGACGTCAGGCAGCTACCTCGACAACTCCGGATGAACTCTGAAATCAGCAAAAGCTCAGCTAAACTCCCGAGGTACCTAGATCTGCACACATGGTGAAGGGAGTAAAGTGAGTACTTCCAACTCAGTGGTAATAAGTGTAAATAATAACTGAGCAGTAAGAAATCTCGTAAGAACACTCCATCATGCTATATAGTACAGTACAACCTTTTAATTCCTTGAAATTCCGTGAAAAATCCTTTAGAAAATATCTAGCTCAGTTTAAAATCTCTTTTAAAAATATTCTTTTTCAACAGTAGTTATATGAATGCGATATCAGCTAGTGCAAGTCCGCACACAATTCAGCCCCTCGGGCACAGCACTCTGTCAATAAATAACACCAGGGTATCTGGTACACAGTGTAAGAAATAGAATGGATGCCAATGAAATGAGAGTGCTAAATTTCATGCCACATATTACAAATAGGAATCAATGCATGAATTCTATGCAATGCATATGACCGTTGCAGTGTACAGCCCGATCCATTTGGGTACCCGCGCTCACTGTGGGGGTTCGGACTCCAGAGGGGCTCCTACAGCCCAAGCGCAATATCAATATCACACCAAGGCCCCCGGGACCTCAACCATAAGCTCAGAAATGATCTAATACCCTATCCAAACTTGCTCGATTCATCAAAACACTATCGTTAATATCAAAATCCTCAATTTTCATCAAATCAAAGCCTAAGTTCTTCAAGAACTTCCGAAATGCACTTTCGATCAAAAACCCGACCAAACAATGTCCGAATGACCTGAAAATTTGCAGACATATCAAAAATCACCTAACGGAGCTACTACAACTTCGGAATTCCATTCCGACCCTCAGATCAAAATTTCATCTATCCACCGAAATTCGCCAAAATTCAAACTTCGCCAATTCAAGCCTAATTCTACACCGAGCCTCCAAAATCAATTCTGATCGCACTCCTAAGTCACAAATCATCCCCCGAAGCTAACCGAACCACCAAAATTCACATATGAGCCCTCTAACCACATATTTAACTTCCAGTTGACTTTTCTAAAATAAGCTTTCTTCTAAGAGGCTAAGTGCCTCATTTCAAACTAAAACCAATTCAATTCTATCCGACCTATTCAATTACTGATATTGAAACATAGAGCAACATAATATGGGAGAAACGGGGCGGTAACTCACGTGACAACGGGCCGGGTCGTCACAAGAAACAAGTTAGAAATTGAAGGGTTAATAAATGAAATCTGAGATTAAAAGAGAGGGAAAAAGGGGAGGGCCATCTAGAACATTCTACCCCATTGGTTGCCTATAAAAGAAAACTCCAATGCCTTCACTAACAAGTTAGAGACCCCTCTGAAATTTCCTAGAGATTCTAGCCATTAAAATTCCCTCTAAAAAGCTGTATTTTGTTTTCAGATCTGCTTTTGAAATTCAAATACTTAAAATCCAAAAACATCAAAAAAAAAATCAACAAAAAAACATCTACTGTTTCATTGCTTATTTAGATCATCTTCGAGTTTTCTCATTGCTTTTCTCCAAAGTCTGTTCTAAGCTCAAGTTTCAGCAATATTTAGGAATATTTGGCAGTTCGATTGAATATATTTGGGTCTATTTGAGTTGGTTTTGGTTAAGTTTCATCCTACTAAAGTTTTCAGACTCAGTTCCAAAGGCATTTGAGTGCATTTTGAGTCCTTGTGCTGTTACTTGGTCATTTGCTGTTGCTTTTGGTTTTCCTGTTGAAACTTCTGTTTGTTTTTGGGTCAAATTATTCCTATGGTTGCTATCTATTGATTGCTGGGTATTAGCTTTGGTTATCGCTGCTGACTGCCTATCTCCTTTTGTTTCTAAGTCAGATACACATTCGAATTCTCTGCTGTAGCTACGAGTTCAGAAATGGAATGAAACTGTTGTTTGTTGATTCTGAAATCTGCTTGATGGACGTCACATACTAATATAGTTAGATAAATATTGAATGTAGTTGATTATGTATAGTTGAGTGTTGAGTTATGTATAAACTTTGGATTTCACTTATGGACTGTTAACTTAGCTATGATTTAAATTGTGATTAGTTTAATTTGTTGTTTAAGCTTTTAATATTAGAAAGTGTTCTGAATTTATATCTTGACTAGGATTTGGATTTCCAGTTTCTGGTAATAGGTTGTTTGAATTATATCACTAGTTTTGGATATGTCAATGAGAATATTAGTTAACAATGCTATAAATGAGCATGAATTTCCACGTTAAACTGAATGAGAATGTACACCACTTATGATTGTCATGAAGTTATTGGTATATAAACTGTGGTTTGAATTCTAAGTAGGTCTGTTTGCTCTTAATAAAATGTTACTTCAAATAGTCACCGTTAAAAATGCATAAGGTAGATTTGATGGATTAATTGAAATAAGTATAAAACAAACCAAACAAATGCTTGTTTCACTGATGCAGTTATAGAATTCTCTAGTACACAATTTGTATTTAAGAGTGATCCAAAATTACTTAGATAAACTGAACTAGGCAGGCCATTTGGGCCAGTTCTCATTGGACGAGGCCCATGTCCAGACAGCCTTCCACCATCAGAAGTGGGCCACATTTTTAAGGCCTAAAAATCATCATGGGTCAAAACTCTTTAAACAAATTATATAAGGATAAGGGTATTAATTCGCAAGTATAAAACTGGGTTTCGAATTAGGTAGAGGGTTCAAACTAAAAGGGTGTTCCCTTTTGTTTGAATTCGGACTTGAATTTGAGGCCCGAAGTTATACATGTGAATTAATTGGCCTTTTAGAGACAAACAATAAATAGAAAATTTTAGTTTACTTTAAATTGGCCTTTTAATAATAAAAATGAGGCGAGCCTCGCCAAACAAAAAATACAAATTGTGGGGCTCTCATTAACTACTTAATTAAAAATACTTAGATATTCGGGACGGGCCATTTAGTGAATTTCACGGCCTTCCCAAAAGTTAACAACGCGTTAGTTGCTTTAGGCGCGTTATTTAATAATTTTACCTTCACAAATATGGGTGTGCATTTCATGCAGCCCAAATACAAAAATGTTGGATAAGAATGTGTCGAGGATCCGGGTGCATTTCATGTGACGTGATCCGAAAATACGTTTTTAAACGACGTTCACTTTCGTAAAAATAGTTAAAAGTGGTAAATAATTATAAAATTGCACTGTAGGTTGGAGCATGTAAAAATTAAATTTTTAGCCATTTATAATAATTTAAGAGACCGTGCTAGAACCACGGGATCCGGGTAGGCACCTTCCCTCGGGTCAACAGAATTCCTTACACAGAATTTCTGGTTCGCAGACTCCAATTGGGAAGTTGACAATTTTCCTCAATTTGGGATTAAATTAAACCGGTGACTTGGGACACCAAAAACCAATCCTATCCCAACTGGCGACTAAAAAAAATAAAAATAATCCCAATTCGAATAATGTCACTTTAAATGGAAAAACTCCCTTAAACATTTATCATTCGGGATAGGTGTGTAAAAAAAGGAGGTGTGACAATGGCTATTTGAGTTCGATCTTCGACTTCTTTGCTCGGATCGATGGTTTCCAAAGCCTATCTCGTCACCTGGGTTTCTTATGAAACCCTAGCTCTAAGGTTCCTTCGATTTATTCTTAGATCTGCCCCAGATCTCTGTGTGTTTGAACTTTCTGAGCATGTTTCTCGAGGTTTCCCCAATTTTTTGCTTTCAAAACTCTTTGTTCTTTTAACTCTGGTTTTATGTTAAGATATTTCAAATCTCTCTTCTTTGATTATCGACATGTTTTACTGTATTTTTTGTTTGTGTTATCTTCTATCTGAGTGAGCATGTTGAAAACCCTAATTTTCTTAGGGATTTTGTTTGAGTTCCTTGGTCTGATTGTTAATGGTCGTTTGATTTACCTTATTTTTTTATCTGAGTTAGCATGTTGAAAACCCTAATTTTGGGATTTTTCTTGAGTTTCAGATTGTTAGTATTCGCTTGATTTACCTTCTTCTATATCCGAGTTAGCATAGTGAAAACCCTAATTTTTTGGGGCTTATCCGAGATTCTGAACCTGTTTATTTGTTTATCTGCTTATCTCCTGTAAACTCGATTGATTTTCGAAAACCCTAGTTTCTTTGGGAACTATTCGATTTCTTTGAAGTTGTTTGTGCAACTCGCGTGTTGAAATTGCAGTATGCTTCAATGCACTTGACTATTTTTGGTTCAGAGTTCTTTGCATGCTTCTGATCTTCTTCTCTATTGTTAAACACTGAAACTTGACTATCATGCTTCGAATGTCTTCCTTTTAGTTACTACTGTATGCTGTTATTTTGCCATTACTTGGATTCACGTGTCTATCACTTGTGCATGCATTTATATATACTGAGTTCCTTCTGTGATTGATTCTCAAACTCGTGATTAATTTTCAAAACTTTTCCTTTGTGAAATTCTGATTTTACTCGCCTGTTAAGGCGTAATTGATTCTTTTCCTTTGATTGGCCTCCCTGAATCTTTCCAAAAATAATTTTAAGTCCTGTACTTAGACTTAATTGCCTATTGTATGACTTTACTACTTCTTTTATGGCAACAGACATTCTGCTTACAAGGCTTCTTCTCCTTTCCTTATTTGGATCCTGTTAGCATCCGTTTGAATAAGAATACCCTGATTAAAGGGGAGTCTTATACTAATTTGATTCTGATTTATGACCATGCCATATTTGTGATAGATTTGTACTTGTTACCTTATTTCTCTACACATTTTCAAAGCTATAAATACTCTCCTCCCTTTTATTTGAACACACGAACACAGGAAGCAAATATGAGTTCAAATCACTCTCGCTTAAAACTCTCTCCCTCTTTCTGCTAGTTGTGCTGCTGTGTACTTTGTTTACTCTACTTTCATCTGCACATTTTGCTTCTCTTGTGGTACGTCTTTGTTAATTTACAGGTCTCAACAACAATGTGTTTTATTCCTGCCTGCTTCTGTTCATGTCTTCCTTAGTTAACATTTGTTTCTAGCATGCTGTAACATGTTTCCCTCTCCCTTGTAATTCTATATTTAATTTACATGTGCATCCTGTCTATTATTGTTATGTATTTAATACTTTAATGAATCCCAAACCCTTATATCCCCTTTGTATGCTTTAAGTTATGGTTCAGAAATATGGCAATGCCTGAAATCATTGTCCATGGTTATGAACTGGACAATTTGGGGTCCTAATCTTGTCAATTTCCCCTCCCCATTCCCCTATTGTGTGTATGTTGAGTAACAGCCTTGACATCCCAGTACTTCTAATTATTGTTCAGGCCATGGCTTGACCTCTAGTAGGTCTTTACTCCCTAAATGCTTGATCATAAGTTTGGTCAGGGGTGTGCCAGTCTGTACTGTGGATGGGCATGACCGCCTACCTGCCTGGGTAGCCCTCCTACCCTTTTCTATTGCACTTACACTCAACTCCTAGAATTTAAGTTATGCCCCTCTTGTGTGAGCCTTGCCTTGGGACCCTTGAGCTCCCTCTGAACTTGGACACACAAGGGTTGGCTCTTCCATACTGCACAACTCAATTTCTATGAATATCTTGGGTGTATACACTGCCTGGGGTTCCTAAAATCCCTTGGATCTCTGAAACACCTTAGATAAGAGAAGGCTTGGAAATCTGGATCTCGGAAGTGGTTCAATCTCATGTTATTAGGCCTTAAGTCTGAATTAGGTTCCTTAGATGCAACTAAGGATTTCTGATGTATTTTATTATTTCAGTTGTTTCTTTTGGGTTGTAATAATTTGTATAAACTATGGGGAACTTAGTAAAGAA
>MU731489.1:56194-114770 GCA_026770625.1 Nicotiana glauca
ACCTAGAAATCATGCCTATAGGTTTTAACTCTCATCTCTGCATATCCACCAAGAAATCATGCTCATAGGTTTAATCTTTAATTTCTGCAAACATGCATAGATATCCTGCCTATAGGTTAACTTCTAATCGTTCCGCAATTTTATATAAACATGGTCTACCAAACTGCTGCATTCTGCAAACGTCATTAGGCAAACTATTTGTAGGTTTAAATAATAAAAAAAATGCATATAGATGCCATGCTCATAGGATTTTTTTAACGTCTAAAAGGTGTCCAAATCATTATTCATATAGAAAGCATGCCCATAGGAAACTTCGAATCTAAATAGAGATAATAGTAGCTGTTAAACTTATACTGTCCCGCTAAAATTTGTAACCCCTGTTAGTTCGCACATTTGTTTCTAATATCAGTATATGTCATGCCTAGTTCTAATTAACACCTAAGTCAATCAGATCAATTTCAAACAACTGCATTCGAGTATGCCTAATGTAGACTTTTTGCCTAAAAATATGTGTTGAACCAGTCCGCTCACTGCTTTATTCAAATAAGACCAAAAATCAGTACGTGAAAGACATGCTAAACTCTGTGGTTTTCGATGATTTATGCAGGCATATTTGAGCCTTGCTTGCTTGTCTGTTTCCCCTTCTGTTTGCAACTATTTGTTTTGGTTGACACCTTAGTATTTTCTCCTTTGCAACTTCTAAAAGCCCCAAACCCCTTTCCCTTTAGGATTAGTAGTCCATTTGCCTTCAGGACTGATAGGATCGGGACGAGTAATAGCATGCAATAAGTAAGCTATACCATTTCGCGCTTTAACACCTTGATGGGGTGGGAAGGGTAGACATGGAGATGATGATTACACGATAACACTATGCGTACAATTGGGTATCGGTGTTGTGCGAATGATCCATGTAATGTATTCTTATTTGAATACTTGCTTGATTATTCGTGTTTGCATTTAAAGTCACAATTGTAGCATGGCCGGGAACCACATTAGTGGATCTTGAGGGGTTCCTAACACCTTCCCCTCGAGATAATTTGGAGCCCTTACCCAAACTCTGGATTTCATCTTTAATTCTTCTAAGAAGTGTCCTAATGCACTATAATCATTAGGTGGTGACTCTCCAAAATCCAAAATCCAAAATCCAAAAAAAAAAAAAACAATTCCCAAACGAAAAAAGAGTTGTCTTCCCAAATGTCGTAAACCCGATTCCGAGGAAAAGGGGGGCATCGACAGTAAGCGGAATGATTGTTGCCATAAAAGGAGTAGTAAAATCATAGAGTAAGGGATTAAGTCTAAGTACAGGAATGTACTTATTTTTTGAAAGGATCTGGTAAGGCCAAACAAAGAGAGAGAATCAATTACCCCTTAACGAGCGAGTAAAAATCGGAATTTCACAAAGGAAAAGTTTTGAAAACCAATCACGAGTTTGAGAATCAATCACAGAAGGGGCTCAGTATATAAATAAAGTGCACAAGTAATAGACATGTGAGGCCAAGCTATGGCAAGAAGAAACAACATACAGTAATAGCACATAGTTAGTAGATAACAAGCATTCGTAGCATGATAGTCACGTAGGTCAAGTTTTATTGGCTTAGTAATAGAGAGAAAGAACTCAGAACAAAAGTGATCACATAAAGGAAACGAGATGCTGAAGTGAAGGAGCAATTTCAAACAGATAGACTCAGGAACTCAACAAATCTCCAAAAATCAGGTTTTCAACACCAATCAAACTTAGAGATGATAAACAAATGAATCGAACAAAATATTTAACAAACAGACCCAGAAACCCTAGTTTGAAATCAAAAGATTTTAAAAAGACAATTGGGGAAAACGTTTAAAACATCACATATAGCACATATCCAAACAAATAAACGAAAAAAACCTCGAATAGGCTAGGCTTTCTGAGAACCCTAGAAACGAGAAAGGCTTGGAAGAAACAAGATCAAATCCGCACTTGATAAGGTCGGAACCAGGCTTAGGAAGCTAAGACACACCGAAGATGGCCGGAGACCTCGAATTGATGTAGGTCTGAGCTAAGGCCCTCGAAGGTTGGCCTCGAACCTTCAAGTATCAAGCATGTGAAAGTAGTAGAAGGTGAGTATAGGTCGTTCATGGCTTGAGCGGCCATGAACTCCGATGGATTTGGGGTTGAAAATGGCAGAGAGCGACTAGCGTTTCGAGAGAGTTCGAGAGAGTTTGAGGGAAGAGGGAATTAGAGGCGGCGTTTATGAGAGAATGGGGTAGGGTTTAGGGGTCGTTTGGAATTAAAAGGAAAGAAGAGATCTGGGCCGTTGATAAAAAATGATCAATGGCTCCGATTTTAAAATGAAAACGGGCGGGTTTGGGCGATTGGATCAGGGGTTGGGTCCAAATGGAATTGGGTTGCGTAATTGGGTTTAAATTGGGGCGCCAATTTGGGGTGCATTTGAAATGAAATTGAGGCTAGATTTTAAATAGCCAATTTTCCCTTTTTATTTTATAAAAAGGTAATAATGGTTCTAAAAAAATTAAAAAAATACTGAGTAAACAAATATTACATAAATATTAACTTTAAAATACTGGAACTAATTTTGTAATTATAAAATGCCATTAATTATAAAATAGGCTATAATTGTAATTATATCAAATTTAGCTTTAAAAATACCAAATAAATTCGTAAAAAAATGCAAAAAAAAATACCTTAATTATATTTTGGTGTAACTGTGAGAATAAAATGAATTATTCACCAAAAATGATAATTTTGGGAATAATTATTGAATTTTGTTGTACTAAAATAGGCAATAAATTGGTTTAAAAATCACTGAAAATGCCAAAACTCTTGGGTGTGCTTATATATGCACAAATATGTTATTTTGGAAGTATTTTGGGTATAAAAATACTTAGGGAAAAATTGGGTATCAACAGCTGCCCCTCTTTACCCGGGAAGGATGAAAGAGTTGTCGGGTAAAGATGTGATGGCCAATTTTGATCGGGCTCTGGTTTCTGAGCTGCCTACATATCCCTAGTTTTATAGGAATTAGGTCGTATATAGTTCAGGATCCATTGACGGAACATGCAGATGGAGATTCGAAAGAGACGGACATGATGTTTAGGTGGCAAGAGGTATTTTGAAACTTGATCGGCTGCGGGGACTGGAGAGGGATCGCTCCTGCTGAGACGGCTGTTGCTAGCCGGTGTACCTGCAGGTGAGTAATACGGGCGTATATCGTGCATAAATTTAAACGTGATACAAGTTCCCGTTGGACCATGAATGCTATCTTTGGACGGCTAGGATGACGTCCTCGGACCATGATGTCCTGGGCCATGAAGTGCAAAATTAAAGGATTCGCAGGCTATGAAATGATGTTCTCGGGCTATGATAATGGTGCCTCCGAACCATGATGCCCTTAAATAATGCTGTGCAGGATATAAAGTAGGTCCTCGGGCCATGGCATGGTGTTCTCGGGCTATGAAGATGATACCTCCGAACAATGACGTCCTCGGATAGTTTGGCGATATTCAGCCCATGAAATGCAAGATTTGGCGGCATTTTAGCCGATGCAAAAACATAAATGGCGATATTCCAGTCGACAGAAATTCAAATAAAGCAGCAATGTTTCAGCTGATGCAAAAAATATAAATGGTGATATTTCAGCAGATATAAATTTAAATAAAACAGGCGATGTTTTAGTCGATGTAAAAAGTAAAATGGCGATATTTCAGCCGACAGAAAGCATAGGTATAGATGATGATGGAGACTTAAATATGAACTGGCAATCTTTCAGCCGATGTAGAATTTAAATAAAGTTTGGCTATATTTCAACCGATTGCAAGAGAGATAAAGTGGTGATATTTCAGCCGAGGCAAAATAGAGGTGGCGGTATTTCAGCCATGCAGGTGGAGGTAGAGCTTAACCTCGGAAGGCAGAAAGGTAGCCTTATGCAGATAATGCAGGATGGAGACAATGCTTAGTCTCGAAAGGCAGAAAGGTAGCCTTATGCAATGCAAAAGATGCAGATGGAGACAACGCTTAGTCTCGGAAGGCAGAAAGGTAGCCTTATGCAGATAACGCAGGATGGAGATAGTGCTTAGTCTCGAAAGGAAGAAAGGTAGACTTATGCAGATAATGCAGGATGGAGACAGTGCTTAGTCTCGAAAGGCAGAAAGGTATCCTTATGCAGATAATGCAGGGTGGAGACAGTGCTTAGTCTCGAAAGCCAGAAAGGTAGCCTTATGAAGTGCAGATAATGCAGATGGAGACAGTGCTTAGTCTCGAAAGGCAGAAAGGTAGCCTTATGCAGATAACGCAGGATGGAGATAGTGCTTAGTCTCGAAAGGCAAAAAGGTAGCCTTATGCAATGCAAAAGATGCAGATGGAGACAACACTTAGTCTCGGAAGGCAGAAAGGTAGCCTTATGCAATGCAAAAGATGTAGATGGAGACAACGCTTAGTCTCGGAAGGCAGAAAGGTAGCCTTATACAATGCAAGAAACTAAAAAGATGGATAGTAGTGAGATTTCTTAGCTGATAGCTGATTACGATATCATGAATGTCGAGGAGGTTGTGTGCGGATAACAATTACGAACAAGAGATGATTCTGAGGAGTTGCATTTTTTTGAGAAAGTATGCATACATAAATATTCCTAACGATATTGTAAGTCGAGTACCTGCATCCAAAGAAAATCATGAGTTTTGTAAAAAGGGGGAAAAGCTAGTTCGTTTTCCCCTGGCTTCCGGCATTGCGTATTATTGGGGTAGCGTCGCTAAATAGCAGCAATTCGAACAACAATTATGCATGATTTAGTAAAGATAACGTAAGTAGAAAATACTTTTCTTTGGATGAACCAACGACTGCGATGTGGTTCAAGACATTGCAACCTCTCCTGCTTCGCAATTTTGAGTGTCCTTCTCAAAATTCTGCCCCAGTTTGCTGGGCTGGCACTTCTGACGGCTGCGCTGAACGGCTGAATAATCAACTTTGGAATTTTGAGGGTCCTCCTCAAAAATTTTCCCCAGTTTACTGGGGCGGTATTCCTGGCGATGAGTGGTTGAAAACTAACTTCGGAATTTTGACGGTCCTCCTCAAAATTCTGCCCCAGTTCCATTAGCATGGAGAAATGAAATTTTTATTAAATTGTGACTGAACCCATAGGGCTGCCTACGTATCCCCTCTTAAACAGGAATCAGGTCAGGTGTAGTTCAAAATTCATCATAAAGGGAATCATGAGTGGTTACACATAGTATCGTTTCACTACATCTGAATTGATCAGCTTTTGCCAAACTTCTCTGTCCATCTCTGCAAGAATGAGGGCTCCTCCGGTTAGAACCCGGTGAACCATGTACGGACCGTGCCAGTTGGGAGAGAATTTCCCCTTGGATTCATCTTGATGTGAGAATATTTTCTTCAATACTAGCTGCCTCGGTGTAAACTTCCTTAGTTTAACTCTTTTGTTGAAGGCTCTGGACATTCTGTTCTGATATAACTGACCGTGGCAAACTGCATTCATCCTTTTCCCACCTATAAGGGCTAACTGCTCGTAGCGACCTTTTACCCATTCTGCGTCATCCAACTCTGCTTCTTGTATGATCCTCAAGGAGGGAATTTCTACCTCGACGGGGATGACCGCCTCTGTACCATAAACCAGCATGTAGGGAGTTGCCCCAGATGAGGTGCAGACTGTGGTGCGGTATCCCAGCAAGGCGAATGATAATTTCTCATGCCATTGTTTGTGACTTTCGACCATCTTCCTTAGTATCTTCTTGATATTCTTATTGGCTGCCTCTACAGCCCCATTCATCTTAGGCCTGTAGGTTGTAGAATTCTTGTGTTTGATCTTGAATGTCTCACACATTGCTTTCATCAAGTCGTTGTTGAGATTGGAACCATTATCGGTGATGATTGATTCCAGAATTCCGAATCGGCAAACAATACGATCACGGACGAAATCCGCCACAACTTTCTTAGTCACTGCCTTGTATGATGCTGCTTCAACCCATTTAGTAAAATAATTAACTGCCACCAGGATAAACCTGTGCCCGTTTGATGCGGCAGGCTCGATAGGTCCAATAACATCCATTCCCTAGGTGGCGAATGGCCATGGTGAGCTTGTTGCAGTAAGCTCGTTAGGAGGCTCCTTTATCATGTCTACATATATCTGACAGCGATGGCACTTGCAGACATACTGGATGCAGTCTGTTTCCATAGTCATCCAAAAATACCCTGCTCGGAGTATCTTCGTTGCTAAGACAAAACCATTCATGTGTGGCCCGCAGGTCCCTGTGTGCACTTCGTCCAATAGTTTGGATGCTTCTTTTGCTTCGACACACCTTAGTAAACCCAAGTCGGGAGTCCTCCTGTATAGGATTCCCCCACTATGAAAGAAGTTGTTGGATAACCTCTGAAGTGTGCGCTTCTAAGTGGCGTTGGCAAGTTTTGGGTATTCTCCCATTGTCAAGTACTCCTTGATGTGATGGAACCACGGTTTTCCATCTGTTTCTTCCTCAACGTAAGCACAATAAGTTGGTTGATCATAAATCTTTACTGGGATGGGATCAATGAAATTCGTATCTGGATGCTGGATCATAGATGATAAAGTAGCTAATGCGTTAGTGAACTCGTTCTGGATCCTGGAGATGTGCTGAAATTCTGTCTTTGTGAATCTTTTCCTTAACTCCTGGATATGATGCAAGTAGGGGAGTATCTTAGAGTACTTGGTTGCCCACTCTTCTGGAACCTGATGTATGAGCAAATCTGAATCCCCGATCACTAGCAACTCTTGAATGTTCATGTCGATGGCCATCTTGAGCCCCAAGATGCAAGCTTCATATTCAGCCATATTATTTGTGCAAGGGAACATGAGCTTGGTGGATACCGGGTAATGCTGGCCGGTCTCTGATACTAGGACTGCTCCTATGCCGACTCCTTTGAAATTTGCGGCTCCATCGAAAAACAACCTCCAACCATCATCGGATTCTGCTATATCTTCTTCTACAAAGGACACCTCTTCGTTAGGAAAATATGTTTTTAGGGTTTCGTATTCTCCGCCAACAGGATTCTCGACAAGGTGATCTGCTATGGCTTGGCCCTTGATTGCTTTTTGAGTCACGTAAACATTGTCAAATTCACTTAGCAAGATTTGCCCCTTGGCGAGCTTGCCAATGGGCATGGGCTTCTGGAAGATATACTTTAGGGGGTCCATCATTGATATGAGATAAGTAGTGCAGGCACAGAAGTAATGCCTCAATTTCAGAGCTACCAAAGTCATAGCACAACAGGTGCGCTCCAATAAAGAATACCGGGCCTCGTACGGGGTGAACTTCTTACTAAGATAGTAGATGGCTTGCTCCTTCCTCCCCGTTTCATCATGTTGTCCCAGAACACAACCAAATGCTCCATCCAAAACCGCGAGATAAAGCAATAGAGGCCTTCCTGGCTTGGGCGGAACCAAGACTGGTGGCGTTGACCGGTATTCCTTGATTCTGTCAAAAGCTTTCTAGCAATCGTCAGTCCATTTAGTGGCAGCATCTTTCTTCAACATTTTAAAGATGGGTTCACAAATGACCGTGGACTGAGCTATGAACCGACTGATATAGTTGAGTCTTCCCAAGAAACTCATCACTTCCTTCTTGTTCTTTGGCGGTGGAAATTCTTGAATGGCTTTGACTTTTGATGGGTCCAATTCTATTCCTCGATGACTCATATGAAACCTAGTAATTTTTCAGCAAGAACCCCGAATGCACACTTAGCGGGATTCATTTTCAGATTGTACCTCCTCAATCTGTTGAAGAACTTCCTCAAGTCTTCCATATGATCAATGGCTTTCTTGGATTTGATGATGGCGTCGTCCACATATACCTCAATCTCCTTGTGTATCATGTCGTGAAAGATAGTATTCATGTCCCTCATATATATGGCGCCAGCATTTTTCAACCCAAATGGCATCATTTTGTAACAATACATTCCCCAAGGCGTGATGAAAGCCATTTTCTCTACATCTTCCTCATCCATCCATATCTGATGATATCCGGAAAAACAATCAACAAAAGACTACAACTCATGCTTGGTGCAGTTATCGATAAGAATGTGTATGTTTGGCAAAGGGAAGTCATCTTTGGGACTAGCCCGGTTAAGGTCCCGGTAGTCGACACAAATTCTAACTTTCCCATCCTTCTTTGGTACTGACACGATGTTAGCTACCATGTCGGATACTCTACTACCTTGAGAACCTTGTATTTGGCTTGCTTACTAACCTCTTTTTGGACTTTTCAACTCATGTCGGGTTTGAATTTCCTGAGCTTCTGCTTTACCGGCGGACGGGTTGTATTTGTTGGCAGTTTGTGAGCTACAATGGACGTACTAAGACCAGTCATGTCATCATACGACCAGACGAATATGTCCTTATATTCCTTAAAAAACTCTGTGTATTCTTCCTTTTCTGATGGTGACAGGTGAACACTGATGCGCGTTTCTTTGACATTTTCTGTATCTCCCAAATTAACGACCTCAGTTTCGTCCAAGTTAGACTTAGGCATATTCTCAAAATTCCCAACCTCTCTGATGACCTCTTCTGGTATATCATCCTCTTCTGAGTATATATCCGTTTGTTGCGTTGTTTCGTTGCAAGTCACAATTGTTTGTTCATCGTCAAAGTAAGTAATAGTAATGCTCTGTAAATAGAGCAAATGATAGAGAAAATAATAAGAGCGAGATATATGATAAACTAAAATGCTTTGATTAAATTCATAATTGTTTGGAATATCGGAGCTCTTTTCGAAATTAAAGACAATGCGGAAAGAAAATCAGCTAGTAAAATAAAATAAAGTGAGATGAATGGTGCTTTTGTTTAGCCTTGCTAGCCCGAAGCCTTTCGGGCCCTGGTGGTTCTGATAGTCCAATTATTGAGATGTGCCCTTCTGCTTAAGATGATCATGCCAGACTTCACGAACTAACCTTTGGGTAAGGGGAATAAAACAAAAGGTAAAAACAAAAAGGTAACAAGTTAGTAAAGATTATGAGGAGAAAACGTTACGATATTTAAACACATAGTGCAAGAATATAAATCGTGCCCTAAATTTGGTGCCTCATTGTGCCCGAGGTAGTCCTAGCGACAAATAGTTTTGGAGAACTTATAATGCTAAATGCCTCATTTTATTGATAAAAATAAGACAAATCCAAAATGACGCTAAATAACAGAAAGCAAAATATCACTAGTGGCCATTGGCCTTATTACATTAAAAATAAAAAGACTAACTACTTGGTCCCAGAAGGACCTTCCCCAGATTCGACATCTTTGTCTCCCTCGAACAGTTTCACCAGCTCGCGTAGTCCTAGTAGGAAATAAGCTCGGGCCAGATGTCTGCTTGCATTTCCTTTACAGCCTCTATGATTTTGTCGTCAGGCTGGTTCTCTAGAAGTGAAGGCAAATTCCCTAAGTATTTGTAGATGAGCGTCTGATCACTGGAGTAGAGGTCTTTCCACCAATTTAGCAGCCTTGGATGAATGTTGGTTACCACGCCAAATCTGGGGTCTTCGTGCCTCATTTTCTACAAAACAGAGCGTTAGGCCCTTACCCCACCGGACTCGACTATTTAAACCAATAATTAGCATAGCAAGTATTTAGTTCTCCAAATAAATGCACATAATATGGAGGTGTCCGTTTTAGTTTCAAGGAAACCCGGTGGACTTTGGACAAGGCTATCCTAATGAGTCATTATGTGTACAACATAACTGACTCGGCTAGGTTTGACCATGATGCATGTACAGTTTAAACGGAGTAAGGTTCCTATTGGGGTATTAGATAGGTACGCTTGAGTGGGCAACTCAAGAGGAAAAGGCACGGAACCGTCGACTGCACCGCTGATCGACTGGTTTTACCGCAAATATGTCTTTGCCAAATTTGGGGGATGATAGTATTGGAAGAGAGCAACTAATCATTATAAGCGTTGCTATAGTATTTTTTTGGCACGAGTGGAATATGATGTTGAAGATACAGTTTACAAGAATGAAACAAATTGACATGTATTTTCACGTTCATACAATAAAGTTTAAAATAATTGCTCAAAATTACAACAACATTGATGGGAAAAGCAGTAAATGAAAGTAATTAAATAAAAAGAAACAAAAGAAACAAGTCAGTTTCAAATAAAGGCATTAAACAAAAGCAATAAAAGAAAGCAATAAAGTCACATATAGCATGAAATGGTAAAAGCCTAAAGAATCCCCAGCAGAGTCACCATGATGTCGACGCCGCCTTTTTCCCTCCCCTAAAGAGTGAGAAATCAGGTTTACGACATTTATGAAAGACAACTCTATTCCCGTTTGGGAATTGGGTTTTGGATTCGGAGAGTCGCCACCTAATGATTATAGTACATTAGGACACTTTAAGAAAGAATTTGAGATGAAGAACCAGAGTTCGGGTAAGGGCTGAAAATTATCTCGAGGGGAAGGTGTTAGGCACCCCTCAAGATCCACTAGTGTGGTTCCCGGCCATGCTATAATTGTAACTTTAAAGCAAGCACACATACAAGGTAATTTCACATAAAAGTTGCAAATAGGTATGCATAAAGGTTATTAGACATGCTGAAATTCGAATAGATGACTCCTTAACTATTGGCAAGAATTTCTAAATGCAGAAAAATGGGATCAAGTATTGAGTACCAATTATCAAACAAGGAAGTGAAAGAGCGGGAAATTTTAGAAAAGGGCAGTGCGAAAAATCAGAAGGGGAAAATAATTAAACAAGAATGCAAAATCTAAAAGTTGACAATCTGAAAAATAATTATGTAAAGGAAAAGGGGTCCTAGGCTTGTAAAATACATGGATCATCCACACAACACCAGTACCCAATTGTACGCATAATGTTATCGTGTGATCATCATCTCCATGTCTACCCTTTTCCACCCCGTTAAGTATTAAAGCGCGGAATAGTATCGTTACTTATTGCATGCTATTACCCGTCCCAATCCTATCAGTCCCGGAGGCAAATGGACTACTAATCCTAAAGGGAGAAGGGTTTAGGGCTTTCAGGAGTTTTCAAAGGATAAAATACTAAGGCGTCTATCAAAACACATACTACAAATAAAGGGGGAACAAATAAGCAAATAGGGCTCAAATAAGCCTCCATAAATCAGATAAAAGTCATAGAGTTTAGCATGTGTTACACGTACTGATTTGGTCTTAATTAAATAAAGAGACGAGCGGATTGGTTCAACGTATATTTTTAAACGGGAAGTGTACATTAGGCTCGCTCGAATGCAGTTGACTAAAATCGATCTGGTTGATTAATTAATCCTTTTGTCTAAGTGTTGGATAAAATTAGGCATGATATCTACTAATTTTAGAAATAGATGCAAACTAATTATAGAAAAAGGTTACCAGTTTTAACAGAATAATACGAGCTCAGCAGTTGATATTGCTTTTAACGAATGAGACAATTCAGATTCGAGATTTCCTATAGGCATTCTTTTTATATGTTTACTAGTTTTGACACCTTTTCAGACATTAACAGAAGTCCTATGAACATGATATCTATATGCAGCTTTTATTATTAAACGTACGAACTGTTTGCCTGATGACGCTTATATATGCAGAAATGCAGGAGTCTATAGGCATTATTTCTATATGTGAATTTGCAGAACGATTAGAAGTTAATCCTATAGGCAGGATATCTATGAGTGGAGTTGCAGAAATCAGAAGTGAACCCTTATAGGCATGATACTATGTGCTTTATTGCAAAAATGAAGTATCGAATCCTGACGAGCTTCCGGCGTATAGAAAAACAAGGCGTACTATGTCAAATGATAGTATAGTTTATGATATCGTCCCATAGAGATTGGTAAATCTATGCTACAAATTTATGATATTTGAATTACTATCTGAGAGAATCAAATTGGTGAAAGCAGAGTAGGATTTTAGAATTACAAATTCACTTAAACAATGTCAAACAACTTCTGGGAGATTTATATTTAAAAAGAGTTGGGAATCATTGAATTCACTTGATAATGTTATTATAAAATTATTTTAGTTTCACATATATTTGGCAGAAGAATAATTGCTTATTGCGAATACAATTATATTTACTCACTCTAAAACAATCAATTAATATCACTGCGTGAGGTTGTGAATATTAATTAATTGATATCTAGTGATAATAAAATCTGAAATAATGTTCTTGCATGAATTGTACTAAAATTAGTGAAAACCTCTTGAGATTATTTTCATCGAGTCATTAATCTTAATTGAGACAATCCCTTCTTGAGAATTAGAATTGAAAGAAATAAGATAAAGACTTTTGAATCAGTCGCCTTGCTTCAGTCAATTGCTCCTTGAGGATTAGACTTGAAAAGAAGCAAGATTGAAGATTCGGAATAACAGATTGTTATAAATTACTATCACTCTATTTTGTTAAAATAATTATATAATGTATCAATTTTGCTTTGTGAGAATTATAAAATTTACACAAGAATAATTAAGTGATAAAATAGATGAATGTGATAATAATAACTACAATCTATCATTCTAGTACATAGTAGATTTGAAATAGAAATTTTCATGACAAGCACGTATGAAACTGAAATTGAAATTATAATAATATATCAAGCTTTATCAATTATCCCAACAAAAGAAAATTACTCCATAAAGAGGTAATTAATTTTTACAAAGACGAGAAAGGAACTCTTGAAAGAGTATTATTTTTACTTGCAAAATAAAAGACTAGAAGTAAGCTTTAAGTGAAAGAGAGTGAGAGACCAAAATAAGTCCACTCCTTAGTATTTGATGTCTTCTCTTAAGCGTTGCTTGCGTATTTATTAGATTGTAGGTCTAGATGGATCTTGAGTTAAGGCCTAGATGAATGTTGAGTTAAGGCCTTGATGAGTCTTGAGTTAAAGCCTTGATGAATCTTGAGTTAAAGCCTTGATGAATCCCGGCTTCATTTCTTCTCTTTTCTTTATTCCATTATTTTTTTTTTAGTTCCATATTTTGTCTTGTCTATGTTAATTCTTCTTCCTGCAATACTTGTTAGGAAATATGAGCATAATATTTATTTATTTTATAAAAATATATATTATTAGCTATGAAAAATATATTAATAATTTTTATGCATCAAATTCCCCCATACTTAAATATTTGTTCGTCCTCGAATAGACAAAAATAATTAACTTATTGAAACACCTGAAGGAAGATTATAACAACTTTGGGTAGACAAAATTCAACCAAATCCAATCCATAAATTTAAATAATCTTTAACCATGCTCATGTTCACCCATTGCAAATTGAAATTATAATATTTCCTAATCCCAAGTGCCGCTCGCTGATGAAGTAAAATGCCCATAGTATATATCATTATACAACAAAGAAGGGCATATAAAAAAAAAGTAAAAATAAAGAAAAACTGTCAGTCTCAGCAAAGAAGTACTTCATGTTACCATAAATTGCCATAAGCTTGACTATAATGTGATTATCCACTAATATAGGCGATCTTGAGTCGAGATCATATAGGACTTTATAAGGTTATAATGTAGGCTTAGGAACGGGTATAATATATATGGATAAGAGTGACTTATGTCCCTTTTAGGCACTATATTTATAGTAGCACTTAAGCACAACGACCTTCCACATAACATAATCAACCTCCCATCTCTTTTTTTTCTTTTTTTTTTTCTTTTTCTCTCTTCTACTTTTTTTTCAATGTTTCTATTTTGTTGCCCTCTCACATTATTTGTTTCTTGAAACTAGATTTCAAGAGCAACACACTTTTTTTTTTTAAAAATATTGTAGCTTAAATCAGTAAGCTCAACAATCACTCTTATCGCCTCTTTCTTCCACAATTATTCTTTTCACTAATTTAAACTTTTTAAGCGACAGAAAGGGAATGAATATATATATATATATATATATATATATATATATTTATATATATATCATAACATATAAGCTACGGGTTAAAATTCGGCTAAAATAAAGATAATTTATTTAGGCTCAAGGGCTTTAACTAAGGATAAAAATAATCAAGGAAAGTAAATTCTGGCCATGGTTTAACAAGGACGGCCTACTTTCATTTCCCAACTCAAAAATCTTCCTATGATTTCGCCTCAAACCACACTTAAGGCAAGTTATAGATTTAAAATAGACATGAGAACTAAACAGTATAAACTCACCACACAATGTACTTGGGATCAACAAACACTATGATTTTAATAAACAATAAACAAGTATGAGTTTAAGAAAGGTAGTTTATACAACCTATGAATGGTACTCAATTAAATTCGTCTTTCCTAAGTCTCAATCTTTTTATAGAGAAAATCAAGTGTTTAGCCAACTTATTTACTGATTAAAAAAGGGAAAAAGAAATATTTTTTTTTAAGAAATGTTTGGATCAAAATATTACGACCATGGCAAAGAATCGAACAAGAAATCCATAGAGATACGTAAATAAAATTATGTGCTATTAGAATATATAAAAATAAATACTAAAATATGCATGTAAAATCATTTATATTAAAACACATTTATCTACCAAATTGCCAGATGTATTTGGCTTCATTTTTGCTCCGTTCTATTTTTGTCCTCTTTTCTATAGTAACCTTCAAAAATAAAGACAATAAATAGTTAGTGCTTTATGCACTTGTTAGTTTAATGATAAAATATAGTAAAAGTGAAATTACAATAAAAATAAATAAAAGATAACTATATTAAAATGCAGATTTTTTATTTTATTTTCAATGTTTAACAGTTGGCTCAACAAAAACTTGCACAATTTTGAGCCAACAACTTGCATTTACCTAGGTTCTACCTATTTACATTCTTCTAATACCAAGATAACCAAGAAGCTTATACTACCTATGCTATTCCAAAAAAATACCAAGCTGCATAACAAAAGAAAGTTCATAAGCAAAAATAGAAATAACGTAAAATGAGCATAAAATTCACCCACACTTAAACCGCTTTATCCTCCCGGATAAAGACGTCGCGTCAGGGAGTAACCTAATTTTTTTATTTTTTATTTTTTATTTCCTTCGGTACCTTCCCCTTTTAATATATCACTTGGGACCCAATTTTCATTAGAATCAGATTCAGAACAAGTATCATCATTCACTATCACAGCCTTTCCTTTTCCTTTTCCTTCCACCATGGTCTTTGCTCTCTCTTTTGGAGGATTTCCCTCTCTTATTGTTAGTGCGCCAGTGAAGGATGGATAAATTTCAGCAAAATCAACTACATCAATATTGCTCAGATCCGGTAAATTACTAAAAAAAATTACCACTATTGTTTGATACTGGATCTGATGGGATAGGTGTCAATGGTTGTGCTGGTGGGTTGTCAGGTTGCTGCTGGACTGGTGTCAGAATGTCATCAGGGATATAAAACCTCTGGATTGGAGTGGTGGCTGGATCCTCCCAGTACATAGGCGGATAACTCGGCATTCCTGTGAAGCTCCATATTTCAGCCATCTGGTATTGCATATTTGAGAGAGTACATATCATGGATGAGTTATAAATGATGTCTTGCATCTGTATATGCTCCACTCTTTGAAATCCTCGATTAATTCTTCCTTCCGAATTCCCAAATCTCTGCTCCATATTATCAAAGCTCAAATTCATCCTTGCGCATTGCTCGGTTAATTGCCCAATTTGGTGTCGGACACTTCTTTCATGATGGCTTCTAGCCTCCGGCAGTGCTTCCTAGTGTCACGGGCTCGTTTTATGTCTCACAAAAATAGCCCGCGCGGCAGCCAAGCACCGACTTGACTTCAGCCTGCTCCAACACTCGGCCAAAATTTCAACAACTTTGGACTTTGATTAATTAGGCAGCGTCTCAACGTAGTAAGCTTATAATGAACTTGGGCAACGAAAATATAAGTGAAGGGACAGAATTTAAACATGAACGAAAGACACAAGTTTACAGGACACTCTTTTTCCAACTTTGTATTTAACTCGAGCATACAAAGAAACTCAAACTCAAGTACATCCGTGTACAAAAATGAAGATTACTCTTGACCCTCACAAGACTACTCTTAGCCTTAGTGTTTTCACTCTTGAAAACAAGACTTAGGACTCTTCCTAAATCAGAAAACATGCACTCTTCACGTTTTCAATTCTATTAGTGTGCTCTCACACATTTTTCTCACATAAGCCACAAAAGGAAAGGGTATTGTCCATTTATAGAATATGAAACAGCCCCATTACACAATAGTTGCCCCATTTTAGGCCACAACACTTGCCCACTCAGCCCACTACTATACTTTAGTGTAGTTGACACCCCCAACTACTAGGATCATATAAATCATGCTATAAAATAGTGGGATCATAGCACAAAAAACGTAGCTAACTCCTGCCAGCTTTTTAGACAAACTCAACTGCTGCCCATGTGCACAGCATGTGCCGGTAACCGCCATTGACTTGGTCAATTCCAATGTTGCTGCCCAATTTTGTGTCTTGGCTTGGACCAGCTCCAATGCCATTATATTCCAGCTGCATTGTGCCCCAATTTGCCTTGCCATTACCCACGAACGTGGCCCATTTGCCGCAACTCGAACCCATACCAAATCTGCCCGCGCACTGCCTTCCCGTTGCACATTTGCTTGCCTTTGCTTATCCGTTTTTGCCTTGTCTTGGCATCACTGCCTCATGACTTGATGCCTTTGCCATAATCAAGTGTCACCCTTAGTCCGCAACTCATTGTCAAGCCCTTGCCAAGCTGCCTCGCATCCGTTTAAAGCCTTAGCCATCGCTTGCCCGTTTTTCCTTTTTGACTTTGATGCTGCTCGCGCATCGATCTTTGCAACACTCTTGCTGCCTCATGACAACACTCTTATTGTCAAGTCGAGCTCAATTGGCGGAGGTCTAACACCTGGCCTCTTGGTCCTTCCATTCTCTCCATTCTATTCCAAAATGATTTATTAATATTCTTGGGCTACGATGGACACCATTTATTCTACAAAGTAAAGTTATGGTAGATGGGTACCATAAACTTCTTACATTAGGATTATTTCTATAATTAATCATGTGGGTGTTTATGAATCTACCCACGTTCAGAGGCTTTTTCATGCAAATAGCATAGAGCAATGCTACTCTTGGCATGTAGATGTCATATTGATGTGAGTTTGGGAGTAACCTACTGCCAATAAAGCTCGAGATTGGCCTAGCACAATAGCCAATATTCTTGTGAAGAAGTTTGTTTTTGTACCCTTCAGAATTATATGCCCAATTTGCTCCTCTTGGACATAAATCTGACTCCACCAAATCCCAATTTGGATTTTCAAGAAAAAGCATTATTTTTCTGTCATCAACCTCTTCAAGAAAATAAAGACCATTAATAGCTTCAGCAGAAAAATTAATAGGTCTTCCTCTCACCATGAAAATATTTGTGACTGGGTTGATGTTTTGATAAAATTCCAAGACTAGCTCAAGGCAAAAATCACCAGGTGGGTGTGAAAATTCTTCCCACCGGTAATCTTGGACTATGAACCGATCCCAAATTCCATCTTGTTCATTAAAATGAATCCCTTTTTCAGGAATTGATCTTCGGTTTGAGTTCCTTTGTAACCAGTTCTCGTCATTTCTTTTGGGAGGCATTTTAGTAGTATGGAAAGAAGAAGACCAACTGGAAATTTTTTTCTTTTTTCGGATGGCTTAAACAATGAAGTTGGGTTACTTTGTTCCTTGCCTTTAAAGAGTGGAACCCTACTTTTATTTATAGGAAAAAGACAATTACTAGAGAACTTGAGAAGTACAGATGCATCAAGCCTTTTTGCTAAATGCATCCTGAAATTTCCTTTAAATTTTTTGTTCTTTTTTTTTTTTAAAGAGATTATTAGTTGTAATATATTGTCTGATGCCTTAAAAAGAAGTAACTTGAACCACTTTTGTGACATTCTTTGTCAAGTCAAATCACCAGAATTGAGAAGCAGGTACATCAAACTCTTTGTGATTTTCAAAGCTTATTACTCCCGGAGGCAATCGGAAAGGCTTTTTAGGAACGAGGCTTGTAAAAGGTAAGTGCAATCTTTATCTTTTTGCGATACTTTTCAGTTTCAATTTATGTGAACCTATTTTCTTTTTGGTCCGTACTAAAAAGAATGACTTCTTTCCTTATTTGAAAACAATTTACCTTTATGCAATGATTTATAGCCACACAAAATATTTGTGCTTCATTTTACACCACAAGTTAAAAAGTATTTTCTCTTTTCTTAAAATCCGTGCTCAGTCAAATGGAATCACATAAATTGAAACGGATGGAGTATTATTTTTACTATATTTATTTGCTATATATGGGAAAGATTATGACTTCACGTATTTGATGCCATCAATAGTTCTAATATGTACTTTTGAACCTACTACGTTAGAACAACTAGAATTAGCACATGTTTTTTTTTTCAAGTTTTTAAAATGCTTTTATTTACAATGTAGTCTACTACGATATTAGTTTAATATGGGTACTTTCTATACATCAATCTGCTCACTATACCAATACATATGTAATATACATTTAAAGATCTTTTCCTTTTTTCTGGATTGAATACTTTTACACATATATACAAAAAAAAAAAAGATATATGGGATATAATTGCATCAAAAATAATAATAATAATAATAAAGAAGAAGAAAAAGTAATTAGTTCTAAGTTTATTGTCGTCAGCTCAACTTATCATTATTATTTTTTTTACTTACTTGATGATGGTTGCAGATACAGTTTTATCAAATCCTCCATTGACGTATAGCTTTAATCTGTGCCCATTAACTTTAAATTTATTTTTTCCATTTACTTTGTTACCTTCCTCCTGTTGTTGGATCTCGACTGCTCCATAGGGTGTGGTGTTTGTAACCAGGAAAGGACCAGTCCAACGAGATTTAAACTTTCCTGGGAAAAGTTTTAATCTACTGTTGTATATAATCACCAAATCTCCAATCTTGAACTCTTTTCTCTTAATCAGATTGTCATGCCATTTTTTTGTTTTTTATTTGAAAATCCTTGAATTCTCATATGCCTCCATTCTCAACTCATCTAGCTCATTTACCTGCATAAACCTGTTCTTTGCGGTAGAGATTAGTTCACAATTTAATGCTTTAAGTGACCAAAAGGCCTTATGTTCAAGCTCAGCCGGTAAATGACAAGCATTTGCAAAGACTAATCTATATGGGGATGTACCAATTGGCGTTTTGAATGCAGTTCGATATGCCTATAATGCATTGTCTAGTTTTAAGGCCCAGTCTTTACGAGAATTTCCAACCGTCTTTTCAAATATTCTTTTTAATTTTCGGTTAGAAACTTCAACTTGTCCTTGTGTCTGAGCGTGATATGGTGTACCTGTTTTATGAGTTACACCATATTTTGCCAGTAACGTGCAAAATTGCTTGTCCATGAAGTGGGTTCCTTGATCATTAATAATGACTCTAGGTGTGCCGAATCTAGTAAAAATATTTTTTTCTTAGAAATTCACATGCAGTTCGAGCATCATTTTTCCTTGTAGGAATGGCTTCAGCCCATCTTGATACATAATCTACTGCCACAAGAATGTACTCATAAGAATACGACGAAGGAAAAGGACCCATAAAGTCTATTCCCCAAACATCGAATATTTCACAAACCTGTATTAACTGCAAAGGCATCTCATCTCTCCTCGTGATGTTACCTGTTCTTTGGCATCTATCACAAGTTGCAACATATGTTCTAGCATCTTTGAAAAGCGTAGGCCAAAAGAATCCCGCCTCTAAAACTTTAAAGGCAGTTCTATTTGCTGCATAATGACCTCCTACTGCTCCGTCATGGCAATGATGTAGAATATTGTTCATCTCTTCTTCAGGTACGCATCTTCTGATAATGTTATCTGCACAAAATTTAAACAAGTAAGGCTCGTTCCACAAATAATATTTAGCATCAGAAATCAGCTTTTTTCTTTGCTGGTAAGAGAGATCTTGGGGTGTCCATTTTCCAACCAAGTAATTTGCAATATCTCCAAACCAGGGTGGTTGAGTCACAACTGAGTTGACTGAAAAAATGTGTTCATCAGGAAACTCTTCCTTTATATCACAAGATCCAAGGGGAGGATTTTCTAATCTAGACACATGGTCAGCTACCTGATTTTCTGTTCCTTTCTTAACTTTTATCTCAAGGTCAAATTCTTGAAGAAGCAAAATCCATCTTAACAATCTAGGTCTAGCATCCTTTTTTGCTAAAAGGTATTTTAAAGTTGCGTGATCAGTAAAAATAGTGACCTTTGTTCCTATCAAATATGGACGAAATTTATCAAATGTAAATACTACTGCCAATAACTCTTTTTCTGTAATGGCATAATTCAGCTGAGCCTCATTCAATGTCCTACTGGCATAGTAAATGGGACGAAAGATCTTATCCTTTCTCTGGCCTAAAATTGCTCCAACTGCTATATCACTTGCATCACACATGACCTCAAAAGGCTGGTTCCAATCAGGGGACACAGCTACAGGTGCAGTTGATAATTTTTTTTTAAGAATGCCAAAAGCTTTTATGCAATCACCGGAAAAACCAAACTTAACATCTTTCATCAGAAGGTTAGTTAGCGGTTTTGAAATCTTTGAAAAGTCTTTTATGAACTGTCTGTAAAAACATGCATGACCAAGAAAGCTTCTAATGCCTTTAACAGTTGTTGGAGGGGCTAATCCTGCTATTAGATCAATTTTTGCTTCATCAACTTCTATCCCTTTAGCACTGATTTTATGTCCTAAAACAATTCCCTCAGTAACCATAAAATGACATTTTCCCAATTAAGAATAAAGTTTATTTCTTCACATCTCTTAAGAACCAAAGTCAAATGATAAAGACAATCCTCAAATGTTTTGCCAAAAACTATGAAATCATCCATAAAGATCTCTAGAAACTTTTCAGTCATGTCAGAAAATATTGCTGACATGCAACGCTGAAATGTAGCAGGAGCATTACAGAGATCAAATGGCATTCTTCTGTAGGTATATATTCCAAGGGGACAAGTGAAAGTTGTCTTATCCTGATCTTCGGGTGCAATATGTATCTGGTTATATCCTGAATAACCATTAAGAAAACAGTAAAAACCATAGCCTGCAATTCTTTCCAACATTTGATCAATAAATGGTAAAGGAAAATGATCTTTTCTAGTAGCATCATTGAGACGTGTGTAATCAATGCAAACTCTCCAGCCTGTGACAGTCCTAGTAGGTATGAGCTTATTATTTTTATTTTTTACAACTGTCATACCTCCTTTCTTTGCCACTACCTGGATGGGACTTACCCAAGGGCTGTCTAAAATGGGATAAATGATACTTGCCGCTAACAGCTTTACAATTTCCTTTTTACCACTTCTTGCATTGTCGGATTTAACCTTCTTTGGGGCTGGACTTTTGGCTTGTAGCTATCCTCCATGAGGATCCTGTGTGTGCAAATAGCTAGACTAATTCCTTTGATATCTGCTACCTTCCAACCTAAAGCTCTTTTGTGAGCTTTCAATACTTCAATTAATTTTTCTTCTTGTTCTGCAGTCAAAGAAGATGATATAATCACCGGAAACAATTCTTGCTCAAGATAAACATATTTTAAATGGGAAGGGAGAACTATGAGTTCAATTTTCGCTTTAACTTCTTCTGGTTGTATCTCCATGACCTTGGAATCCATTTCTAATATTTCAGCTTCACTCCTGATTATTGGATCATCATCTTTTGCGGTGCCTGATTTGGCCAAGCATCTTTCCATTGAGTCTGAAATTAATTGATCATCTTTGAATTCATCTGCAAGATAACTAATCACGTCAATTGAAAAGCACGAAGATGATGTTTCATCTCTTGAAAATCTTAGTATCTTTTGCATATCAAAAATGACTCTTTCTTCATCAACTCTCAAGATTAGTTGTCCTTGATGGACATCTATGATTGCTCTGCCTGTATCAAGAAATGGTCTGCCCAAAATTATTGGTTCATCAGGACATTCTTTTATTTCAAGCACTACAAAATCTACAGGGAAAACAAATTTATCTACTCTTACAAGTACATTTTCCATTATTCCCTTAGGTTTCTTAGTACTTTGGTCTGCAAACTGAAGAGAAACACTTGTATCTTTCATTTCACCAAGATTTAAATTTTTGAAGATAGAAAATGGCATCAAATTTATTGAAGCTCCAGAATCACAGATTGCCTTTTCAAAATACACACCTCCCAAGGTGCATAGAATTGTATAGCTACCAGGATCACCGAGCTTTGTGGTAGTTTATTTTGAAGTATAGCAAAAAAGAGTTGGGAATCATTGAATTCACTTGATAATGTTATTATAAAACTATTTCAGTTTCACATATATTTCGCAGAAGAATAATTGCTTATTGCGAATACAATTATATTTACTCACTCTAAAACAATCAATTAATATCACTCCGTGAGGTTATGAATATTAATTAATTGATATCTAGTGACAATAAAATCTGAAATAATGTTCTTGCATGAATTGTACTAAAATTAGTGAAAACCTCTTGAGATTATTTTCACTGAGTCATTAATCTTAATTGAGTCAATCCCTTCTTGAGAAATAGAATTGAAAGAAATAAGATAAAGACTTTTGAATCAGTCGCCTTGCTTCAGTCAGTTCCTCCTTGAGGATTAGACTTGAAAAGAAGCAAGATTGAAGGCACGGAATAACAGATTGTTATAAATTACTATCACTCTATTTTGTTAAAATAATTATATAATGTATCAATTTTGCTTCGTGAGAATTACAAAATTTAGACAAGAATAATTAAGTGATAAAATAGATGAATGCGACAATAATAACTACAATCTATCATTCTAGTGCATAATATATTTGAAATAGAAATTTTCTTGACAAGCACGTATGAAACTGAAATTGAAATTATAATAATATATCAAGCTTTATCAATTATCCCAACAAAAGAAAATACTCCATAAAGAGGTAATTAATTTTTACAAAGACGAGAAAGGAACTCTTGAAAGAGTATTATTTTTACTTGCAAAATAAAAGACTAGAAGTAAGCTTTAAGTGATAGTGAGTGAGAGACCAAAATAATAATGTCTACTCCTTAGTATTTGATGTCTTCTCTTAAGCGTTGCTTGCGTATTTATAGGATTGTAGGTCTAGATGGATCTTGAGTTAAGGCCTAGATGAATCTTGAATTAAGGCCTTGATGAATCTTGAGTTAAAGCCTTGATGAATCCCGGCTTCATTTCTTCTCTTTTCTTTATTTCATTATTTTTTTCTCTAGTTCCATATTTTGTCTTGTCTATGGTAATTCTTCTTCCTACAATACTTGTTAGGAAATATGAGCATAATATTTATTTATTTTATAAAAATATATATTATTAGCTATGAAAAATATATGAATAATTTTTATGCATCAAATCCTATAGACATGTTTTCTACGGGTGGAATTGCACAAATCATAAATAAATCCCTATTGGTATGATTTCTACCCTTAGTGCATAAAAGTAAACCCCCTCCCTTTTTTACTAAATTTCCGAGTTTATACAAATTATTACAACCCACAAGAAATAAAACTGGAATTACAAAGTACATCAGGAATCCTCAGCTACATCCGAGCAGCCTAATTCAGACTTAATGGCTAATAATATGAGATTGAGCCACTTCCGAGATCCTGATTTCCAAGCCTTCCCTCATCTAGGGTGTTTTAGAGATCCAGAGATTTCAGGAACCCCAGGCAGTACATACATCCAAGATGCTAATCAGAAAATTGAGTTGTGCAGTGTGGAAGGGCCAACTCTTATGTGTCCAAGTTCAGAGGGAGCTCAAGGGTCCCAAGACAAGGCTCACACAAGAGGGGCAGAACCTAAGTTCTAAGAGCATAGTGGAAGTGCAGAACATAGTGTGAAAGAGATTTATCAAAACTAGATTGGAAATAGTAAGTGGTAAGGGTGATTTTGAAAACAATTGTAGTAGTGAAACTCAAACCACATAGAATCAGTAGTCATTCAAAAGGGGCAAGGGATTATGAGATTTATTGTGTAACCCAACAGGCATGGTTTGGTCATGCACAGCAATAGCTGATGCTGGCATGGACATAAACCATCCAAAGGAATACAAACACATATAAGGGGATACGGGGGATTAGGACTCATAAAGTTGCAAGTGAATAACTGTCACGACCCAAAATCTAACCTTGGTCGTGATGGCGCCTATCGGGTTACAAGAAAATCCTATTCCTAAAATATTATTACTAATTTAATTATAAGAATTTAATAAAACATTTCCAATAATTTAATTCCTGATAAACTAAACCAACTCTAAATATAAATAATATAAAATACGAAAAAAAATCCCAAACATCGGTGTGTCACTAAGTCTCGAGCGTCTAAAACTATGAACTGAGATATATAAATTGTCTAACTATCCAAAAAAATGATAAAAGGAGTAACAAGGTTCTGCGGACACTGGCAGCTACCTTGCAATCTCTACAAATAGTCGTCCTGAACTCAAAGGACTCACCTGGATCTGCACATAAAGTGCAGGGTGTAGTATGAGTACAACCACCTCAGTAGTAACAGAAATAACTAAGGAACTGAGCAGTATGACGAGCTGAGCAAAATAGTCCAATTATTTATTTTTCACAATTTAAAAAAAAAATAACAGGAATAAACAGGTAAATTCCATAACTCAGTAAATGCCACAAAGAAATTAACTGATAAATGCAGCAAAAGCAAAAGTAAATGCAACCTCACAGCAATGTCACTCCATTGCTCAGCACTTGCACTCAACACTCAACGCTCAACACTCAATGCACTCAACACTCTGCGCTTACTAGGGGTATGTATACACTCCGGAGGGGCTCCCAAAGCCCAAGCGCTAAGCACAGACAACTCACGTGCCATTATATCAATACCTGGATCCGCACGGTCAACTCACGTGTTACGCGGACAACTCACGCGCTATGGTATCAATACCTGGACCCGCACGGTCAACTCACATGCTACGCGGACAACTCACGCGCTATGGTATTAATATCCTCACAATCAAGCTCTCGGCCTTACTCAATTATATACCTCACTAGCCTCACCATCATCAACAAATAAGGGGACACATGCCCACATCAAGTATCACAGCATATTAGCAAATAATAGAGACTGAGGTAAACATGTACAATAATTTCTATGATTGAGTACAAATAATGTGAGCATGAATAAAGCATAAGCATGATCTCTAACATGAAGGTAGACAAGCTCAACAACAAGTAAACACATAATCACAGATAACAACCATTAGGCCCCACAGCCTCACGGGATGGACCAAGTCTCAATCCCTCGTGGTGAACACCCACACGCCCGTCACCTAGCATGGGTATCACCACCAAACAATCACATGATATCAATGTCTCCGGGTTTATACCCTCAAAGCCAGAGTTAAAACTGTTACTTACCTCAATCGCGTAAAATCCTACACTGGATGCCCTCGTCTCTGGACTCAGTCTCCAAAAGTATGGAATCTAGCCATAATTAGATTAATACTATAAACATGTGGTAAAGAATCGAATTTCACAATAAAAACTACAAATTATGCCAAAAATTCGAAATCGGCAAAAACCCGGCCCCCGGACCCATATCTCTAAATCGGTCAAAAGTGGTAGAATAATAATCCTCATCCTCTCTCGAGCCTAACCATATAAAATTCGTCAAAATCGGACTCTGTTTGATCCCTCAAATCCTCACTTACAACTCTCCAAAACTCAAACCCTAACTCCCTCAATTTTCACTTTGAAATCATTAATCAAATCCCAAAAACGAAGATATATTCATGAAATATAATCAAAACTGAGTAGATAAAACTTACCCAATCCATATGGTGAATATCGACTCCAAAATCTCCCAAATTCGAGCTCCCCAACTCAAAATATGATCGAATGAGCAAACCCTAGTTTTATTTATTTTTTTCTCCCAGCTATTCTGTCTCGTTTCTCATGCCAAACGACCCCAAAACTCATATTTTATGCCTCCAATAGATTCCTTGTGAAATTCTAGTCAAGTTAGGCTTTTGAATCACTTAATTTGACCTTATAATGAACGAGATGTGTGGGTTTAGTATTTGCAAATAGTGCAGATTTCTAAGTACGCTGCTAGTGGCAATTTCGTAATTAAATCGAAAAAATCTGGCAACTTAATTCTTAGTAGAATGACCATAAAATCCTCATACGATGTCCAAATTTCACGATTCTTTTTGCTACGGGTCCGTAATTACGATACGGATCTAATGCTTCAATTAAAAACGAAACTGGAGCTCATTTGTTCAATATGATATACTCACCCGAGGCCCACGGGACCTCAACTAATAATTTCAACAAGTCATATATCACTACCCGAACTTAGTCGAACCTCCAGAACACCCAAAACAACACTAAAACACCAAATCAACCTCGAATTCAAGCCTAAGAATTTCTAAACTTTTAACTTTCACCAATTCAAGCCTAATTCTATCACGGACCTCCAAATTATATTCCGGACATGCTTCTAAGTCTAAAATTAACCAACGAAGCTAATCGAATCATAAAAATCTAAATCCAATTCGTTTACTCATAAGTGAACTTCCGGTTGACTTTTCTAACTTAGCTTTCTAACTAAGAGACTAAGAGATCATTTCACTCCAAAACTACTCCGAACCCAAACCTACCAACTCGATATAACTCAACATAGCTGAACAACACATAAAGAAACATAAATAGGATAAACGGGGCAATAACTCTTAGAATTACTAATCGGGTCGTTACATCCTCCCCTTCTTAAACAAACGTTCATCCATGAACGAGTCTAAAATCATACCTAGGGTCTCAAATAGGGGAAATCTTCAACAATACTTTCTCGTCACATTCAAATCATATGAACTCATCTCGCGGTCAGATCATACTCGTCACGTATCCATCTAGCCACCAATTCCAGTAATAGGGACACCACCGGACATATAGGTCTACAAGCACGCACTCACACAATCAACACCTAAGTGCTCAATCTACAGTCAAAACCCAGCCTCAAGTCCTCCAGACTGGCCCAACATCAACACACAGAAATCACATCTTGCACCCCATCCAGGGAATCACAATCTGTCAATGCACAACTGATACCGAGCACTCATGTGCGAATACGAATGCGTGGAAGGAATTCAAAGAGTTACACTTCAAGCTGAATAAATACCGCACGATAAGAATTTAAGAGGGTGAATTTTTTCTAAAGGTCTGCAGCCTCTCGAAGATAAGTACAGACGTCTCCATACCGATCCGCAAGACTCTACTAAACCCGCTCATGACTCCTGAGACCTATGTAACCTAAGCTCTGATACCAACTTGTCATGACCCAAAATCTAACCTTGGTCGTGATGGCGCCTATCGTGTTACAAGGCAAGCCTATTCCCAAAATATTACTACTTATTTGATTATAAGCATTTAATAAAACATTTCCAATAATTTAATTCCTGATAAACTAAACCAACTCTAACTATAAATAATATAAAATACGAAAACGAATCCCAAACATCGGTGTGTCACTAAGTCACGAACGTCTAAAACTTTGAACTGAGATATATAAATTGTCTAACTTTCCAAAAAAAAAATGATAAAAGGAGTAACGAGGTCCTGCGGACACTGGAAACTACCTTGTAATCCTTACAAATAGTCGGCCTGAACTCAACGGACTCACCTGGATCTGCACATAAAGTGCAGGGTGTAGTATGAGTACAATCACCTCAGTAGTAACAGAAATAACTAAGGAACTGAGCAGTATGGCGAGCTGAGCAAAATAGTCCAATTATTTATTTTTCACAATTAAAAAAAATATAACAGGAATAAACAGGTAAATTCCATAACTCAGTAAATGCCACAAAGAAATTAATAGATAAATGCAGCAATAGCAAAAGTAAATTCAACTTCACAGCAATGTCACTCCATTGCTCAGCTCACGCACTCAACACTCAACGCTCAACACTCAATGCACTCAACACTCTGCGCTCACTAGGGGTATGTACAGACTCCGGAGGGGCTCTCAAAGTCCAAGCTCTAAGCACGGAAAACTCACGTGCCATTATATCAATACCTGAATCCGCACGGTCAACTCACGTGCTACGCGGACAACTCACGCGCTATGGTATCAATACCTGGACCCGCACGATCAACTCACATGCTACGCGGAAAACTCACGCTTTATGGTATTAATATACTCACAACCAAGCTCTCGGCCTCACTCAATTATGTACCTTACAAGCCTCACCATCATCAACAAATAAGGGGACACAGGCCCACATCAAGTATCACAGCATATTAGCAAATAATAGAGAGTGAGGTAAACATGTACAATAATTTTTATGATTGAGTACAAACAATGTGAGCATGACTAAAGCGTAAGCATGATCTCCAACATGAAGGTAGACAAGTTCAAGAACAAGTAAACACATAATCACAGATAACAACCATTAGGCCCCACAACCTCACGGGATGGACCAAGTCTCAATCCCTCGTAGTGAACACCCGCACGCCCGTCACCTAGCGTGGGTATCACCACCAAAAAATCACATGATATCAATGTCTCCGGGTTTATACCCTCAAAGCCAGAGTTAAAACTGTTACTTACCTCAATCGCGTAAAATCCTACACTGGGATGCCCTCGTCTCTGGACTCAGTCTCCAAAAGTATGGAATCTAGCCATAATTAGATTAATACCATAAACATGTGGTAAAGAATCGAATTCCATAATAAAAACTACAAAATATGCCAAAAATTTGAAATCGGCTAAAACCCGGCCCCCGTGCCAATATCACAAAATTAGTCAAAAATGGTAGAATAATAATCCTCATCCTCTCCCGAGTCTAACCATATAAAATTTGTCAAAATCGGACTCCATTTGATCCCTCAAATCCTCACTTACAACTCTCCAAAACTCAAACCCTAACTCCCTCAATTTTCACTTTGAAATCATCAATCAAATCCCAAAAATGAAGATAGATTCATGAAATATAATCAAAACCAAGTAGATAAAACTTACCCCAATCTATATGGTGAATATCGCCTCCTAAATATCCCAAATTCGAGCTCCCCAACTCAAAATATGACCGAATGAGCAAACCCTAGTTTTATTTATTTTTTTTGCCAGCTATTCTATCTCGTTTCTCGAGCCAAATGATCCTGAAACACGTACTTTATGCCTCCAATAGATTCCTTGTGAAATTCTAGTCAAGTTACTCTTTTGAATCACTTAATTTGACCTTATAATGAACGAGATATGTGGGTTTTAATATTTGCAAATAGTGCAGATTTTTAAGTACGCTACTAGTGGCAATTTCATATTTAAACCAAAAAAATAAAATGACCATAAAATCCTCATACGATGTCCAAATTCGACGATTCTTTTTGTTACGGGTCCGTAATTACGATACGGATCTAATGTTTCAATTAAAACGAAACTAGAGCTCATTTGTTCAATATGATATACTCACCCGAGGCCCACGGGATCTCAACTAATAATTTCAACAAGTCATATATCACTACCCGAACTTAGTCAAACCTCCAGAACACGCAAAACAACACTAAAATACCAAATCAACCTCGAATTCAATCCTAAGAATTTCTAAACTTTCAACTTTCACCAATTCAAGCCTAATTCTATGACGGACCTCCAAATTATATTCCGGACCTCCAAATTATATTTCGGACATACTCTTAAGTCTAAAATTAACCAACGAAGCTAATCGAATCATGAAAATCCAAATCCAAATTCGTTTACTCATAAGTCAACTTTCGGTTGACTTTTCTAACTTAGCTTTCTAACTAAGAGACTAAGAGATCATTTCACTCCAAAACTACTCCGAACCCAAACCTACCAACTCGATATAACTCAACATGGTTGAACAACACATAAAGAAACATAAATAGGAGAAACGGGGCAATAACTCTTAGAACGATTAATCGGGTCGTTACATCCTCCCCCCCTTAAACAAACGTTCGTCCATGAACGAGTCTAAAATCATACCTAGGGTCTCAAATAGGGGAAATCTTTAGCAATACTTTCTCGTCACATTCAAATCATATGAACTCATCTCGCGGTCAGATCATACTCGTCACGTATCCATCTAGCCACCATTTCCAGTAATAGGGACACTACCGTATATATAGGTCTACAAGCATGCACTCACACAATCAACACCTTAGTTCTTAATCTACAATCAAAACCTAGCCTTAAGTCCTCCAGACTGGCCCAACATCAACACTCAGAAATCACATCTTGCACCCCATCCAGGGAATCACAATCTGTCAATGCACAACTGATACCGAGCACTCATGTGCGAATACGAATGCGTGGAAGGAATTCAAGGAGTTACACTTCAAGCTGAATAAATACCGCACGATAAGAATTTAAGAAGGTGAGTTTTTTCTAAAGTTCAGCATCGCCTCGAAGATAAGTACAAACGTCTCCATACCGATCCGCAAGACTCTACTAAACCCGCTCATGACTCGTGAGACCTATGTAACCTAAGCTCTGATACCAACTTATCACGACCCAAAATCTAACCTTGGTCGTGATGGTGCCTATCGTGTTACAAGGCAAGCCTATTCCCAAACTATTACTACTAATTTGATTATAAGAATTTAATAAAACATTTCCAATAATTTAACTCCTGATAAACTAAACCAACTCTAACTATAGATAATATAAAATACGGAAACGAATCCCAAACATCGGTGTGTCATTAAGTCATGAGCGTCTAAAGCTATGAACTGAGATATATAAAATGTCTAACTGTCCAAAAAAATGATAAAAGGAGTAACAAGGTCCTGCGGACACTGGCATCTACCTTGAAATCTCTACAAATAGTCGGCCTGAACTCAACGGACTCGCCTGGATCTACACATAAAGTGCAGGGTGTAGTATGAGTACAACCACCTCAGTAGTAACAGAAATAACTAAGGAACTGAGCAGTATGACGAGCTGAGCAAAATAGTCCAATTATTTATTTTTCACAATTTAAAAAAAATAACAGGAATAAACAGGTAAATTCATAACTCAGTAAATGCCACAAAGAAATTAACAGATAAATGCAGCAATAGCAAAAGTAAATGCAACCTCGCAGCAATGTCACTCCATTGCTCAGCATTCACACTCAACACGCAACGCTCAACACTCAATGCACTCAACACTCTGTGCTCACTAGGGGTGTGTAAAGACTCCGGAGGGGCTCCCAAAGCCCAAGCACAAAGCACGGACAACTCACGTGCCATCATATCAATACATGGATTCGCACGGCCAACTCACGTACTACGCGGACAACTCACGCGCTATGGTATCAATACCTGGACCCGCACGGTCAACTCACATGCTACGCGGACAACTCACGCGCTATGGTATTAATATCCTCACAACCAAGCTCTCGACCTCACTCAATTATGTACCTCACTAGCCTCACCATCATCAAAAAATAAGGGGACACAGGCCCACATCAAGTATCACAGCATATTAGCAAATAATAGAGACTAAGGTAAACATGTACAATAATTTCTATGATTGAGTACAAAAAATGTGAGTATGAGTAAAGCGTAAGCATGATCTCTAACATTAAGGTAGACAAGTTCAACAACAAGTAAACACATAATCACAGATAACAACCATTAGGCCCCACAGCCTCACGGGATGGACCAAGTCTCAATCCCTCGTAGTGAACATCCACACGCCCGTCACCTAGCGTGGGTATCACCACCAAACAATCACATGATATCAATGTCTCCAGGTTTATACCCTCAAAGCCAGAGTTAAAACTGTTACTTACCTCAACTGCGTAAAATCCTACACTGGGATGCCCTCGTCTCTGGACTCAGTCTCCAAAAGTATGGAATCTAGCCACAATTAGATTAATACCATAAACATGTGGTAAAGAATCAAATTCCACAATAAAAACTTCAAAATATGCCAAAAATTCGAAATCGGCTAAAACCCGGCCCCCGGGGCCATATTTCGAAATCAGTCAAAATGGTAGAATAATAATCCTCATCCTCTCCCGAGTCTAACCATATAAAATTCATCAAAATCGGACTCGGTTTGATCACTCAAATCCTCACTTACAACTCTCCAAAACTCAAACCCTAACTCCCTCAATTTTCACTTTGAAATCATCAAACAAATCCCAAAAACGAAGATAGATTCATGAAATATAATCAAAACCGAGTAGAGAAAACTTACCCCAATTCATATGATGAATATCGCCTCCAAAATCTCCCGAATTCGAGCTCCCCAACTCAAAATATGACTAAATGAGCAAACCCTAGTTTTTTTTTTCTGCCAGCTATTCTGTCTCGTTTCTCATGCCAAACGATCCCGAAACTCGTATTTTATGCCTCTAATAGATTCCCTGTGAAATTCTAGTCAAGTTATGCTTTTGAATCACTTAATTTGACCTTATAATGAACGAGATGTGTGGGTTTTAATAATTGCAAATAGTGCAGATTTTTTAGTACGCTGCTAATGGCAATTTCGTAATCAAACCGAAAAAATATGGCAACTTAATTCTTAGTTAAATGACCATAAAATCCTCATACGATGTCCAATTACGATACGGATCTAATGCTTCAATTTAAAATGAAATTGGAGCTCATTTGTTCAATATGATATACTCACCCGAGGCCCATGGGACCTCATCTAATAATTTCAACAAGTCATATATCACTACCCGAACTTAGTCGAACATCCAGAACACCCAAAACAACACCAAAACACCAAATCAACCTCGAATTCAAGCCTAAGACTTTCTAAACTTTCAACTTTCACCAATTCAAGCCTAATTCTATCACGGACCTCCAAATTATATTCCGAACATACTCCTAAGTCTAACATTAACCAAAGAAGCTAATCGAATCATAAAAATCCAAATTCAAATTCGTTTACTCATAAATCAACTTCCGGTTGACTTTTCTAACTTAGCTTTTACTAAGAGACTAAGAGATCATTTCACTCCAAAACTACTCCGAACCCAAACCTACCGATTCGATATAATTCAACATAGCTGAACAACACATAAAGAAACATAAATAGGAGAAACGGGGCAATAACTCTTAGAACAACTAATCGGGTCGTTACAATAACAAATGACTGACAGAGTGCACACATAGATATACATTAATTTACAAGGGAAAGAGAACATAGTACAGCATGTTAGTGACATATCTAGACTGCAAAAACATGAGCATAATTAGACATGAGTGACAAACTGGAGCAATTAAAGAAAATATGTTGTTATTTAGGCTTGTAAATTAACTAGGACATACCAGTACGAAGCAAAGTGCAGAAAAGGTAGAGCAAACAAGAGTCCAAAATCTAGCCTTGGCTTTCAGCCGGCTAGACAAAGAAACAACACAAGTAGTAGTAAAGAAAGAGAGAGTTTTAAGTGTAAGTGTGTATTTTGAACTCAAGTTGTTCATGTTTAAAGAAAAGAAGGTAGGGTATTTATAGTTTTTTGAAAACGAGTGAAAAGTAAGGTAATAAGTAAAGTTTTAACACAAACACGGAAACAGCACAAGTCAGAACCAATTAACACAAGACTTCCCTTTAATCACGTGATTATTGCTCAATGGACACTAACAGGATTAACATAAGGAAGGAAAATCAATTTGTAAGCGGAATGATTGTTGCCATAAAAGGAGCAGTAAAATCCTATAGTAAGGGATTAAGTCTAAGTACATGAATGTACTTATTTTTGGAAAGGTTCTGGTAAGGCCAAACAAAGAGAGAGAATCAATTACCCCTTAACGAGCGAGTAAAAATTAGAATTTCACAAAGGAAAAGTTTTGAAAACCAATCACGAGTTTGAGAATCAATCACAGAAGGGACTCAGTATATAAATGAAGTGCACAAGTAATAGACATGAGAGGCCAAGCTATGGCAAGATGAAACAGCATACAATAATAGCACAGAGTTAGTAGACAACAAGCATTCATAGCATGATAGTCACGTAGGTCAAGTTTTATTGGCTTAGTAATAGAGAGAAAGATTAGAAGCATGCAAAGAGTCAAGTGAAAACTTTTTCTAAAAAAGTAGTCGAGTTTAACAGATATCAAGAACTCAGAACAAAAGTAATCACATAAAGGAAATGAGATGCTGAAGTGAAGGAGCAATTTCAAACAGGTGAGTTGCACAAACAAACTCAGAAACTCGAATAGACCCCAAAGGACTAGGGTTTTTCAAAATCAGTAGAGTTTAGAGGCGATAAACAAATGAAACAAATAAACCGCCTCAGAGTCAAAAATAAACCCCAAAAAACTAGGGTTTTCAATACTAAACAGGTGCAAACAAAGTAAATCAAACAGATAGACTCATGAACTCAACAAATATCCAAAAATCAGGTTTTCAACACCAATCAAACTTAGAGATGATAAACAAATGAATCGAACGAAATATTTAACAAACAGACCCAGAAACCCTAGTTTGAAATCAAAAGATTTTAAAAAGGAAAATTGGGGAAAACGTTTAAAACATCACATATAGCACAGATCGAGCACAGATCCAAACAAATAAAAAAAAAAGAACCTCGAATAGGCTAGGGTTTTTGAGAGCCCTAGAAATGAGAAAGGCTTGGAAGAAACAAGATCAAATCCGGAGTTGACAAGGTCGGAACCAGGCTTAGGAAGCTAAGACACGCCAGAGATGGATGGAGACCTCGAATCGACGAAGGTCTGAGCAAAGGCCCTTGAAGTTTGGCCTCGAACCTTCAAGTATCAAGCATGTGAAAGCAGTAGAAGGTGAGTATAGGTCGTCCATGACTTGAGTGGCCGTGAACTCCGGTGGATTTGGGGTTGAAAATGGCAGAGAGCGACTAGGGTTTCCAGAGAGCTCGAGAGCATTTGATAGAAGAGGGAGTTAGAGGCGACGTTTCTGAGAGAATGGGGTAGGTTTAGGGGTCGTTTGGAATTAAAAAGGAAAGAAGAGATCTGGACCGTTGATAAAAAATGATCAATGGCTCAGATTCTAAAAAGAAAACGGGTGGGTTTGGAAGATTAGATATGGGGTTGGGTCCAAATGGAATTGGGTTGCGTAATTGGGTTTGAATTGGGGCGCCAATTTGGGCTACATTTGAAATGAAATTGAGGCTAGATTTTAAATAGCCAATTTTCTCTTTTTATTTTATAAAAAGGTAATAATAGTTTAAAATAAATAAAATAAATACCGAGTAAGAAAATATTACATAAATATTAACTAAAAAATACTGGAACTAATTTTGTAATTATAAAATGCCATTAATCATAAAATAGGCTATAATTGGAATAATATGCAATTTAGCTTTAAAAATACTAAATAAATTCGTAAAAATATTCAAAAAATTACCTTAATTATATTTTGGTGTAAATGTGAGAATAAAATGAGTTATTCACCAAAAATGATAACTTTGGGAATAATTATTGGATTTTGTTGTATTATAATAGGAAATAAATTGGTTTAAAAATCACTAAAAATGCCAAAACTCTTGAGTGTGCTTATACATGCACAAATATGCTATTTTGGAAGTATTTTGGGTATAAAAATTCTTAGAAAAAAATTGGATATCAACAGACACTGTATGAGATCGCATAGGAGGGTCGCCTTGGCAGTGTTCTTTTAAAATCGGGTTTTGGCTCATTTCACTTCATTTTTCTTCCATGGGAGCCGATTTGGAGAACATTTTGAGCATCATTTTCATATCCAAGCATTAGGTAAGTGATTTCTACTTATTTTGAGTTAAATACAAGTTTATGTACAGATTTAGACATTGAAATTTATATAAATTTGAGGTTTTGGTGGAAAATCTAGAAATTTACATTCCTTCGAATTTGACCACGATATTGAGTATAGCAAAAATTATATATTTGAGTTTCTAAGGTCATGGGTAATCTTTATCTTCAAAAAATTTCGGATTCCGGGCACGTGAGCCCGAGGGCATTTTTGTCAACTTTCCAATAGGGGTTAGGAATTGTTATAAATTGGATTATAATGAGTACCTTAGAATATATTAATGGATTTGTATAAGCGTTGGCTAGTTTGGGAGCTTTGTGCATTGGTTCGAGCCTTCGGAAGAATGTAGAGTGTTGGTTATAAGTCTTCGGAGCGAGGTGAGTCTCCTTTCTAATCTTGTGAGGGGGAATTTACCCCATAGGTGAGTTAAATTGGTTATGTGCTCCTATTTGTGGGGTCTACATACGCATGAGGTGACAAGAGTCCGTGCGTAGCTACTATATGCTATTGTCCGGGTAGTCTAGGACCCAAAAGCATGTTACACTTGGTTTATTTGCGAACCCATTGATGGTTTGAAATGCTTAAATCACATCAAATTAGTAAATTAATTTCAAAAGGATTAAGCTTCATTTCTTTAAAAAAAATTTGTTAAAGGAGAATTGGTTTTATCTGAATAAATGTCTCCCGATAAGTCCCTAATTGATTGATTGAGCATGTATTCCTTATGTGTACCTGCATCGCATGCATGATTCACGAGCAGGGTATGTGTTTACTTTTGGAACGGGCCGAGCGCCTCGGCAGATTAAATAGATGAATCTATGGTACGGGCCGTTCGACCCTGGGCAGTGCACAGTTTACATTTCTGTTGGAGCTGGCCGTCGCCTCGGCATGATTTGCGCATGTTGGTGCTGCTGCCTTGAACTTAATTAAGTTATTATTGCCTTTTTGTGGCTTAAGAATATTTGGATTATATTTAAAAGAAATTCTGCGAATTCCCTATGAAAGAATTACATGTTTACTTGATTTCCTCTATCTGGATTAAAATTATATTTATAAAATAAATCTACTGTTTAATATATATATATATATATTGAGGATGAATAATTATTGGACCATTAGAGAGTGTCAAAGTTGACCATCTCATCTCTACTCCTTCGGGATTAGGCGGGATACTCACTGAGTACACGTTGATTACGTACTCATACTACACTTCTGTGCATTTTTATTGCACAGGTATATATACCTCTAGCAGCCTACGGGGCATAGCAGCGTGGATGATTTTGGGACTAGGTGAGCTGCATTTTTCGAGGCGACCTGCAGCTAGTGTAGTTCCTTTCAGCATTTTGTATCTTATTCCCTATCCACAGTACTTCGGACATGTGTTGTATTTTATTTTCCTTATCAGTAGTTGCTCATGCACTTGTGACACCGGGTTCTGGGGATGTAATTGGATTTATTCAGAAATTTTGAAAGTTGATTTAATATTTCCTTAATTATTTGGAGGAACATACTGAGTATTGTTTTAATCATAATAAAGAAGTGTTTTCGAAATTATTAAAAATAAGAATGTAATTAAGCATTTTAGTTGGCTGGCCTGATAGCGGTGTTCAGCACCACCACGACCCTTAATGGGTTTTGGGTCGTGACAGCTCCGGAGACAGTATCCTTGATAATAGAGGAATACCTGGAGATGGAGAGCCGATACTGCGGGTGGAGTGAGGGGGTAATGCTGCAAGTGCTCTCCCCTGATGAAGGCATCGTGGACTCTGCTAATGGGTTCTTGAGTGTTCACCTATACCCTTTGGCATTTGGTCCCCCTGATAGGGTTGTTCTTGACTTTTGTTTGAAGTATCGAATTAACCTGGCATAGATCCATCCGTCGTTTTGGCGAACGGTGCTGATGATGAGATTCTTTGCAGAGAAATCCGGGCTTGAGTTCACGCTTGATCATCTCATCAGGCTATATCGGCCTTTTCATCACCGAGGCCTGCTAACCCTGAGGGGTCATTTGCCCATGCCCTTTGTTGTTGACGACGAGGAGGGCGGAGACCGAGAGTGGGCCAGTTTGTTTGTCGAGTCCATCAAGGTACGTGGTGTCACACCTCCTTTTTACACACCTACCCCGAAGGAATGTATTAGAGAGTTTTTTCATTTAAAGTGACATTATTTGAAATGGAATTATTTATTCATTTAGAGTCGCCACTTGAGATAGGTTTGGCTTTTGGTGTCCCAAGTCACCAATTTAACTTGAATCCTAATCGAGAAAAATTTTCGACTTCCCAATTGGAGTATACGAACCAGAAATTCTGAATAAGGAATTCTGTTGACCCGAGGGAAGGTATTAGGCACCCCCGGATCCCGTGGTTCTAGCACGGTCGTTTAAATTATTATAAATGGCTAAAATTTAATTTTTATATATGCTCCAACCTATAGTGCAATTTTATAATTACTTACCGCCTTTAATTATTTTTTACGAAAGTGAACGTCGTTTAAAAATGTATTTTTAGATCACGTCACATGAAATACATCCGGATCCTCGACACATTTTTATTCAACGTTTTGGGACTTGGATTTGGGTCGCATGAAATGCACACCCGTACTTAAGAAGGTAAGATTATTAAAAGTGCGCCTAAAGCAACTAACGTATTATTAACTTTGCGGAGGACCGTGAAATTCGCTAAACGGCACACCTAACTTCTAAGTTTTTTTAATTAAGAATTAAATGAGGGCCCCGCAATTCATGCATTTTTGTACGGCGAGGCTCATCTTAATTTTATTATTTAAGGGTCATCCTAAAGCAAACTAAGATCTTCTATTTATTTTTATCTCTAAAAGGGCCTAATTAATTTACATTTATAAATTCGGACCTCGGGTGCAAGTCCGAATTCAAACAAAAGGGGAAACCCTCCTAATTTGAACTCGCTACTTAACTCGAGAACCTAAATTTATATTTGCAAATTAATCCCCATATTCCTAGTATAGTTAAAGGATTTTTGGATTTCAGCATTCTTTTGGGTCTGCACACTTGGCCCTATGTTGTAGTATTTCCTTTGTTTTTCTTTAATCAAAATTGGTCCAATTTTCAGTAACTGTTCTAAGCTTCAAAAATTCTACTAGGCCGCAGCAACTAGTCCTAGGGCTGTGAGAATCCAATTAACAAAAGAAACTAACGCATTAATATGTCTGCATTTCGAAAATTAATAGCAACTAATCTAATATTAGTAATATCAAAATCAAGCCTAAATGAATTTACTCTTATATTATCCTAACTGACAGATTCATGATCATACAATTTAGCATACATTTAAACAATAGCAGACCTTATTTATTACCTAAAGTAGCAAACTCTAGAGACTAAAACGACAGGAATATTATTATTACTTTATCCTGTTTATTTACTAATCCTAATTAATTACAAACAGTACACGAGATTTATTATGAAAACGGCAGGAATATAGTAAATTACTTGGACATGCTGTCCAACTCTAAATCATCATTTTTCTAATGCTCAACTATCCCAAACGAAAATCTGACATCACTTTGAACAGTCCAAATAACATAAAACCATAATTATACATAAATCATTTTTCTTGTGCATTTATGTTAGTGTTCAACAGTGAAGGTTAATACCAAATAACAGCCCAAATTATATACAAACAGTACTGTGATAACAGTCCAATACAAGTGATTTAAAGTGTATTGATTGAGCTAATCTCTAACATGAAACCACAACATCATAATTGCTAAATCTAGTTAAGCACAACATGAAACTAAATGAGAAGAACATATTGTCAAATGATTCACTTCAATTCTAATGCTTGAAGGCGATAGAGGGAGTGTACCTGGAATTTGGACAAAATGAAAAGGAAAATTGAGGTCAGCTAGGCAGCAACAGGATACAGCAGCAAAATGAGATCAATTTCAGGGCCAAGTCAATATTATAGCACCCAGGAGAGTAACAGAGAATTAACAGCAACAAAACAGCCCAAATCTCACTCGTTCAACCTCAAACTTACTCAAAATTGAAATAGAACTTAAAACTAACTTCAAACAAAGCAATGTAACAATTTTTCTTTTGGATTTTTACTGGATTTTGTAGGTTTTTGGATTTTTGTTAGGAATTAAGAGCTAAAAGAAAACTTGAACTATAGGAATGCAGATTTTGAACTTCCTTAGATTTTTGAAGTTCAAATTTGAAATTTTGAACTTCAGAGAGGGATTCTGGGGAAATTAAAGGCTGGAAAGTTTTTGGGGAATTTTCAGAGGTCTAAACCTGTAAATCAAGGTTCTAGGGCTGCCTTTTATAGGCAAGAAAGGGAGCAGAATGTTCTGGAAATTTTTACTAATTTCCCTCCTTTTTATTTTCAGAAATTGGTCATTAAACCCTAAATTTGTGGCTTGTTGCCCAAGTTACTGCTCTAAGAATCCTAAAACTTACACTAAGGCCCCCTTCTAGAAGGCCCTAGGGTGTTCTAGCTTTGCTTTCTACCTTTGGAATACCTATACTACCCTTGTTTTTGTTTTGAAATTACTGGCCCTTAACAAACCAACCCATTTTGGATGCCTAAACTACCCTTGATTGCCCCTGAAATTACTAACCAAACCCAACCCCATTGGCCTTAGTTAAAATTTAACTATAGTTAATCCTAGTGAGTCTAAATCAGCTATAACCAATCAACAAAACTAAAATATAACTATAATTAATATGTAACATTGAACTAATAGGCAGTAAACTATTAAACAATTGAGATCCCAGTAAACTATCATTCAACAACCTATGATTAAATAACAAACAAACATGAATTCAACAGGTAATGATTAATCAACGTCACTAATTTATCAATTTTAAACTACCATCAGTAAGCATAGAAGGGGAATCAAAAACGAAATTTAAACGACAAAATCATCAGTACTAATTACTGCCAAAAAAGAAAGGAGAAAAGGAGCATAAGGAAAAGATGAACAAATCAACAGGAATAAAGGAAAATTATATTCAAACTAATTAAAGAAATAGTAGAGACTCACCTGTGCAACGCTGGAATGGAGATTGAAAATCGATTCGAGCCTCGAAATAATGTTAATTGTTTGTTCTTCTCAAAGAACAAACGAAAATGTTATTTCGTGACTCGAATCCAATACCAGACTCGAAAAATTAGGCTAAATCGAGCAAAGATGAACTCCTAGGGTTCTTCCTTCTTTATGATTCGAGATTCGAGCAGTTCCGGTGATGTTTGAAAGAAATCAATGAGGGATTCAAGAAGAGGGGAACCAAGAGAGTATAGGGTGTATTTTTGGGGTCGTTTGGTGGTGGCGCCACCGTGGGCGGCGGAGGCGGCGTCCACAGATTTGATTATTCGACAAGATTGGGTTGGATTCGATGGAAGATTTTTGGAGTTTTGGAAAGAGGAGATGAAGGCGATGAAGAGGTGTAAAATTGGGTGTTATTGGGTGAACTCCGCCGCCGCCGCCGGCTGGCGAAGGCGCGGCGGAGACGGTGATGGCGGCTGGAGAAGGGGAGGGGGGGAAGAGTACGAGGAGGATGAGTTATGTCTAGGGTTTGATAAGATTTTTGGACAGTTTTATTAATTGACTTGCATTAAACGTGGGCCGTTGGATGAGGGGCGATGGACGGCTCAGATCTAATCGACGCCAAACGACGTCGTTTCGCTTATCCAAAGGGCAGGCCGGGTTAATGGGCGTTTAGGCTTGGGGTTTGGTCCGGCTTTAGGAGTTTTTGGTTTGGGCTAAGCCAATTTTGGCCCAATTTTATTGAGACCACTTTCTTCCTTTTAATTTTCTAATTCCATTCTTTTCTTTCCTTTTTTCTATTTTTATTTATTTATTCTATTTATTTTCTTTACAAAATTAACAAAACCTAATTTAACTCCCAAACAATTTTATTACCAAAAATGAACTAAATCCTAATTTTAAAGAGAAAAATTAAGCAAAAAGTGATAAGAAATGTAAAAGATTTATTTTTTGGTAATTTTCTCTTACTTTAGTAATATTAAGTAACTAGCAAAACTAAAAATGTAAAATCTAATTCTAAATGCAGACGCACTATTTTTGTACCTTTTTATGAATTTTGGCAATTAAAAATGCACACAAAAATGCAAAAAAGACACAAAATCATGCAATTAATTCCTAAAAATTCAAATAATAAAGAAAATCTTAATTCTAAGAAATTTTATAGGAGTAATTTAAGCGTGGCAAAAATCACGTGCTCACAGCTGCCCCTCTTTGCTTGAAGACACGAAGGGTTTTCGGACAAAGATAAATGAGCACCATGAGGATTTTTTCGTGCTCAACACTCCATGAAAAGCATTTTGAAAACTGTCTAACCGAACCCTGCTTCAAAGGTTGCCTACATATCCTTGGCTATAAAGGAATCAGGTCAGTGTAGTTCTGGAAAGTTTGGTAGCTGGGACTATCAGGAGCTGTGATTTCACTGATGTTGCTGCTGTTACTGTTTGCTGACCTCCTTATTACACCAAAAGGAAAATCAAAGCTATGCTAGCTATGCCTATCAACTATGAGTTACAAGATTCCTATCTATAATTCTCTTGAAACTTGATCTTGAGTCTTAGCTGATTTTGCTGTGGACTTCGATCTGAATCTTGATGCTCGCAAGTTGTAGGTGTTTACTTCTTCATACAACATTAGGTCAAAATAGGATCAGCGGAGCTTGTGACTTCAATCAGATTTTGAGCAATCCACGCCCTTACTTGCTTCACATTTGAGTTTATTTCTTTTTGTTCTTTCTTCTTTTCTTGATTCTGGATTGAGGTCTATTCCATTGGTCTTGGTCATCTCACACCTTGTGTCTTGAGGTCGACCTGCTTAAGATACCAAAACAAACAAATGAACGAAATTTTTTGCCCCAGTTTGCACTAGAAAAACTTCGTGACTTGGTTGTGACACATATCTAAGCAATCAAATAAGGATTGTGTAGGGAGATCCTCGGTTTTTTGTCCGGGAGATCCTCGATTTTTAGGCCTGGATTCGGAAAGAAAAAGCTCCTCGGTTTTTTGGCCGGGATTTGGAAAGAAAAAACTCCTCGTTTTTTTAGCCGGGAGACCGTTGGTTTTTTGGCCGGAATTTGGAAAGAAAAAAGCTCTTCGATTTTTTGGCCGGGAGATCCTCGGTTTTTGGATGGGATTTGAAAAGAAAAAGCTCCTCGGTATTTTGGGTGGGAGCTCCTCGGTTTTTTGGGCGGGAGCTCCTCAGTATTTTTGGCCGGGATTTGGAAAGAAAAAGGCTCTTCAGTTTCTGGCCGGGAGACCCTTGATTTTTTGGCCGGGGTTTGGAAAGAAAAAGCTCCTCGGTTTTTTGGCCGGGAGATCCTCGATTTTCTTTTTTTTTTTGCCGGAATTTGGAAAGAAAAGGCTCCTTGATTTTTTGGTCGGGAGATCCTTGGTTTTTTTGGCCGGGATTTGGAAAGAAAAATATCCTCGGTTTTTTGGCAGGGAGATCCTCGGTTTTTTGGCAGGGATTTGGAAGAAAAAAGCTCCTCGGTTTTTTGGCCGGGAGATCCTCTGATTTTTGGCTGGGATTTAGAAAGAAAAACCTCCTCGGTTTTTTGGCCAGGAGATCCTCGGTTTTTGGAAAGAAAAAGCTCCTCGTTTTTTTGGCCGGGAGATCCTCGGTTTTTTGGCCGGGATTTGGAAAGAAAAAGCTCCTCGATTTTTTGACCGGGAGATCCTCGATTTTTTAGCCGGGATTTGGAAAGAAAAAGCTACTCGATTTTTTTTTGCCAGGAGATCCTTGGTTTATTGGCCGGGATTTGGAAAGAAAAAGCTCCTCGGTTTTTGGTCGGGAGATCCTCTGTTTTTTTTTACGCCGGGATTTGAAAAGAAAAAGCTCCTCGGTTTTTTGGCCGGGAAATCCTCGATTTTTTAGCCGGGATTTGGAAAAAATCTCCTCGATTATTTGGCTGGGAGATCCTCGGTTTTTCGTCCGGGATTTGGAAAGAAAAAGCTCCTCGATTTTTTGGCCGGGATTTGAAAAGAAAAAAGGCTCCTTGGTTTTTTTTGGACGGGATATACTCTATTTTTTTGTCGGGATTGGGAAAGAAAAAACTCCTCGATGTTTTGGCCGGGAGATCCTCTGTTTTTTTATCGAGATTTGGAAAGAAAAAGCTTCTCGATTTTTTGGCCGGGAGGTCCTCGATTTTTTTGCCGGGTTAGGAAAGAAAACGTTCCTCTGTTTTTTGGCCGGGATATCCTCGGTTTTTTGGCCGGGATTTGGAAAGAAACAGCTCCTCAGTTTTTTGGCCGGGATTTGGAAAAAAAACACCTCGGTTTTTTGGCCGGGAGATCCTAAGAAAAAGCTCCTTGATTTTTTGGCCGAGAGATCCTCGATTTTTTGGCCGGGATTTGGCAAGAAAAAGCTCCTCAGTTTTTTGGCCGGAATTTTGAAAGAAAAAGCTCCTCGATTATTTTGCCAGGAGATCCTCGATTTTTTGGCACGGATTTGGAAAAAAGCTCCTCGATTTTTTGGCCGAGATTTGGAAAAGAAAAAAAGGCTCCACGATTTTTTTTTACCGGGATTTGGAAAGAAAAAGATCCTCGGTTTTTTGGTTGGGAGATCCTCGATTTTTTGGCAGGGATTTGGAAGGAAAAAGCTCCTAGGTTTTTTGGCCGGGAGATCCTCAATTTTTTAGCCGGGATTTGGAAAGAAAAAGCTACTCGGTTTTTTTTTGCCAGGAGATCCTTGGTTTTTTGGCCGGGATTTGGAAAGAAAAAGCTCCACGATTTTTTGGCCGGGAGATCCTCTGTTTTTTTTTCGCCGGGATTTGGAAAGAAAAAGCTCCTTGATTTTTTGGCCGGGAGATCCTCGGGTTTTTAGCCGGGATTTGGAAAAAAGCTCCTCGGTTATTTGGCTGGGAGATCCTCGATTTTTTGTCCGGGATTTGGAAAGAAAAAGCTCCTCGATTTTTTGGTCGGGATTTGAAAAGAAAAAAAGGCTCCTCAATTTTTTTTGGACAGGAGATACTCTATTTTTTTGTCGGGATTTGGAAAGAAAAAGCTCCTCGATGTTTTGGCCGGGAGATCCTTTATTTTTTTATCGGGATTTGGAAAGAAAAAGCTCCTCGGTTTTTTGGCAGGGAGATCCTCGGTTTTTTTACCGTGTTAGGAAAGAAAACGTTCCTCGGTTTTTTGGCCAGAATTTAGAAAGAAACAGCTCCTCGGTTTTTTGGCTGGGATTTGGAAAAAAAACTCCTCAGTTTTTTGGCCGAGAGATCCTCGATTTTTTGGCCAGGATTTGGCAAGAAAAAGCTCCTCAGTTTTTTGGCCGGGAGATCCTCTGTTTTTTGGCGGGGATTCGAGAAGAAAAAGCTCCTCGGTTTTTTGGCCGGGAGATCCTCGATTTTTTACCGGGATTTGGAAAGAAAAAGCTCCTCTGTTTTTTGGCCGGGATATCCTCGGTTTTTTGGCCGGGATTCGGAAAGAAAAAGCTTCCTTGGTTTTTTGTTGGCCGGGAGATCCTCGATTTTTTCGTCGGGTTTGGAAAGAAAATGCTCCTCGGTTTTTTGGCCGGGAGAGCCTCGGTTTTTTGGCCGGGATTTGGAAAGAAAAAGCTCCTCGATTTTTTGGCCGGGATTTAGAAAAAAAATCTCCTCGATTTTTTGGCCGGGAGATCCTATGAAAAAGCTCCTCGGTTTTTTGGTCGGGATATCCTCGGTTTTTGTCAAGGATTTGGGAAGAAAAAGCTCCTCGCTTTTTTTGGCCGGGAGATCCTCGGTTTTTTGGCCGGGAATCGGGAAGAAAATTCTCCTCGATTTTTTGGCCGGGAGATCCTCGATTTTTGGCCGGGATTTGGAAAGAAAAAGCTCCTCAGTTTTTTGGCCGGGAGATCCTCGATTTTTTGGCCAGGATTCGGAAAGAAAAAGCTCCTTTGGTTTTTTGTTGGCCGGGAGATCCTCTATTTTTTGGCGGGGATTTGGAAAGAAAAAGCTCATCGATTTTTTGGGCAGGAGATCCTCAGTTTTTTGGCCGGGAGATCTTCGGTGTTTTAGTCGGGATTTGGAAAGATACAAAAGGCTCCTTGGTTTTTTTTGGACGGGAGTTCCTCGATTTTTGCCCTGGATTTAGAAAGAAAAATCTCCTCGGTTTTTTGGCCAGGAGCTCCTCGATTTTTTGGCCGGGTTTTGGAAAGAAAAAGCTCCTCGGTTTTTTGGCCCGGAGATCCTTAGTTTTTTAGCCGAGATTTGAAAAGAAAAAGCTCCTCGATTTTTTGGCCGGGATTTGGAAAGGAAAAGGTCCTCGATTTTTTGGCCGGGAGATCCTCGGTATGATTTGGAAAGAAAAAGCTCCTCGGTTTTTTGGCCGGGAGATCCTCGATTTTTTTTTTGCCGGAATTTGGAAAGAAAAGGCTCCTCGGTTTTTTGGGCGGGAGATCCTTAGTTTTTTGGCGTGGATTTGGAAAGAAAAAGCTCCTTTTGTATTTTGTTGGCCGGGAGATCCTCGGTTTTTTGGCCGGGTTTTGAAAAGAAAAAGCTCTTCGGTTTTTTGGCCGGGAGATCCTCGGTTTTTTAGCCGAGATTTGGAAAGCAGCTTCTCGGTTTTTTAGCTGGGAGATCCTTAGTTTTTTGTCCGGAATTTGGAAAGAAAAAGCTCCTCGATTTTTTGGCCGGAAGATCCTCGATTTTTTTTTGCCGGGATTTGGAAAGAAAAGGCTACTCGATTTTTTAGCCGGGAGATCCTCGGTTTTTTGGCGGAAATTTGGAAAGAAAAAGCTCCCTTGCTATTTTGTTGGTCGGGAGATCCTCGGTTTTTTAACGGGGATTGTGAAAGAAAAAGCTCCTCGCTTTTTTGGCCGGGAGATCCTCGGTTGTTTGGCCGGGATTTGGAAAGAAAAAGCTCCTTGATTTTTTGGCCGGGAGATCCTCGGTTTTTTAGCCGGGATTTGGAAAGAAAAAGCTACCCAGTTTTTTTTGGCCAGGAGATCCTTGGTTTTTTGACCGGGATTTGGAAAGAAAAAGCTCCTCGGTTTTTTGGCCGGGAGATCCTCGGTTTTTTGGTCGGGTTTTGGAAAGAAAAAACTCCTCGATTTTTTGGCCGGGAGATCCTCGGTTTTTTAGCTGGGAGATCCTCAGTTTTTTGTCCAAAAATTTGGAAAGAAAAAGCTCCGCGATTTTTTGGCCGGGAGATCCTCGATTTTTTGACCGGGATTTGAAAAGAAAAAAAGGCTCCTCAGTTTTTTTTGGTCGGGAGATCCTCTTTTTTTTTCGGGATTTGGAAAGAAAAATCTCCTTGATTTTTTGGCCGGGAGATCCTCTTTTTTTTGTCGGGATTTGGAAAGAAAAAGCACCTCGGTTTTTTGGCCGGGAGATCCTCGATTTTTTTGCCGGGTTTGGAAAGAAAAGCTCCTCGATTTTTTGGCCGGGATTTAGAAAGAAAAAGCTTCTCGGTTTTTGGCCGGGATTTAGAAAAAAAAAGCTCCTTGGTTTTTTGGCCGGGAAATCCTAAGAAAAAGCTCCTCGATTTTTTGGCCGGGAGATCGTCGTTTTTATGGCCGGAATTTGGAAAGAAAAAGCTCCTCAGTTTTTTGGCCGGGAGTTCCTCTGTTTTTTGGTGGGGATTCGAGAAGAAAAAGCTCCTCGGTTTTTTGGCCGGAAGATCCTCGGTTTTTTATCGGGATTTGGAAAGAAAAAGCTCCTTGGTTTTTTGGCCTGGAGATCCTCGGTTTTTTGGCCGGGATTCGGAAAGAAAAAGCTCCCTTGGTTTTTTGTTGGCCGGGAGATCCTCGATTTTTTCGTCGGGTTTGGAAAGAAAAAGCTCCTTGATTTTTTGGCCGGGATTTGGAAAGGAAAAGCTCCTCAATTTTTTGGCCGGGAGATCCTCGGTATTTTGGCCCGGATTTGGAAAGAAAAATCTCCTCGATTTTTTGGCCGGGAGATCCTAAATATTTTTTTTGCCGGGATTTGGAAAGAAAAATCTCCTCGGTTTTTTGGCCGGGAGATCCTCTGTTTTTTTGTCGGGATTTGGAAAGAAAAAACACCTCGGTTTTTTGGCAGGGAGATCCTCGGTTTTTTTGCCGTGTTTGGAAAGAAAACTCTCCTCGATTATTTGGAAAGAAAAAGCTCTTCGATTTTTGGCCGGGATTTGAAAAAAAAAGCTCCTTGGTTTTTTGGCTGGGAGAACCTAAGAAAAAGTTCCTCGATTTTTTGGCCGGGAGATCGTCAGTTTTATGGCCGGAATTCGGGAAGAAAAAGCTCCTCAATTTTTTAGCTGGGAGATCCTATGTTTTTTGGCGGGGATTCGAGAAGAAAAAGCTCCTCGGTTTTTTTGTCGGGAGATCCTCGGTTTTTTACCGAGATTTGGAAAGAAAAAGCTCCTCGATTTTTTGGCCGGGAGATCCTCAGTTTTTTGGCCGGGATTCGGAAAGAAAAAGCTCCATTGGTTTTTTGTTGGCCGGGAGATCCTCGATTTTTTCGTCGGGTTTGGAAAGAAAATGCTCCTCGGTTTTTTGGCTGGGAGATCCTCGGTTTTTTGGCCGGGATTTGGAAAGAAAAAGCTCCTCGGTTTTTTGGCCGAAATTTGGAAAAAAAATCTCCTCAATTTTTTGGCCGGGAGATCCTATGAAAAAGCTCCTCGGTTTTTTGGCCGGGATATCCTCGGATTTTTGTTTGGGATTTGGGAAGAAAAAGCTCCTCGATTTTTTGGAAGGGAGATCCTCGGTTTGTTGGCCGGGAATCGGGAAGAAAATTCTCCTCGGTTTTTTGGCAGGGAGATCCTCGATTTTTGACCGGGATTTGGAAAAAAAAACTCCTCGGTTTTTTGGCCGGGAGATCCTAAGAAAAAGCTCCTCGATTTTTTGGCCGAGAGATCCTCAATTCTTTGGCTGGGATTTGGCAAGAAAAAGCTGCTCAGTTTTTTGGCCGGGATATCCTCTGTTTTTTGGCGGGGATTCAAGAAGAAAAAGCTCCTCGGTTTTTTGGCCGGGAGATCCTTGGTTTTTTACCGGGATTTGGAAAGAAAAAGCTCCTCGATTTTTTGGCCGGGAGATCCTCGATTTTTTGGCCGGGATTCGGAAAGAAAAAACTCCCTTGGTTTTTTGTTGGTCGGGAGATCCTCGATTTTTTCGTCGGGTTTGGAAAGAAAATGCTCCTCGGTTTTTTGGCCGGGATTTGGAAAAAAAATCTCCTAGATTTTTTGGCCGGGAGATCGTATGAAAAAGCTCCTCGATTTTTTGGCCGGGATATCCTCGGTTTTTTGTCGGGAATTTGGGAAGACAAAGCTCCTCGATTTTTTGGCCGGGAGATCCTCGGTTTTTTGGCCGAGAATCGGGATGAAAATTCTCCTGGGTTTTTTGGCCCGGAGATCCTCGATTTTTGGCCGGGATTTGGAAAGAAAAAGCTCATCGGTTTTTTGGCCGGGAGATCTTCGATTTTTTGGCCGGGATTCGAAAAGGAAAAGCTCCCTTGGTTTTTTGTTGGCCGGGAGATCCTCTATTTTTTGGCGGGGATTTGGAAAGAAAAAGCTCCTCGATTTTTTGGGCGGGAGATCCTCGGTTTTTCGGCCGGGAGATCTTCGGTTTTTTAGTCGGGATTTGGAAAGATGCAAAAGTGTCCTCGGGTTTTTTTTGACGGGAGATCCTCGGTTTTTGGCCTGAATTTGGAAAGAAAAAGCTCCTCGGTTTTTTGGCCCGGAGATCCTCATTTTTTTAGCCGAGATTTGGAAAGAAAAAGCTCCTCGATTTTTGGCCGGGATTTGGAAAGGAAAAGTTCCTCGATTTTTTGGCCGGGAGATCCTCGGTATTTTGTCCTGGATTTGGAAAGAAAAAGCTCCTCGGTTTTTTGGCCGGGAGATCCTCGATTTTTTTTTCCGAGATTTGGAAAAAAAAGGCTCCTCGATTCTTTGGCTGGGAGATCCTCGGTTTTTTCGCGGGGATTTGGAAAGAAAAAGCTTCTTTTGTATTTTGTTGGCCAGGAGATCCTCGGTTTTTTGGCCGGGATTTGGAAAGAAAATGCTCCTCGGTTTTTTGGCCGGGATTTGGAAAGGAAAAGCTCCTTAACTTTTTGGCCGGGAGATCCTCGATATTTTGGCTTGGATTTGGAAAGAAAAAGCTCCTCGGTTTTTTGGCCGGAAGATCCTCGATTTTTTTTTTGCCGGGCTTTGGAAAGAAAAGGCTCCTCGGTTTTTTAGCCGGGAGATCCTCGATTTTTTGGCGGGGAATTGGAAAGAAAAAGCTCCCTTGCTATTTTGTTGGTCGGGAGATTCTCGGTTTTTTAACGGGGATTGTGAAAGAAAAAGCTCCTCGGTTTTTTGGCCGGGAGATCCTCGGTTTTTTGGCCGGGAGATCCTCGGTTGTTTGGCAGGGATTTGGAAAGAAAAAGCTCCTCGATTTTTTGGCCGGGAGATTCTAGGTTTTTTAGCCGGGATTTGTAAAGAAAAAGCTACTCAGTTTTTTTTTTGCCAGGAGATCCTCGATTTTTTGGCCGGGATTTAGAAAGAAAAAGCTCCTCGATTTTTTGGCCGGGAGATCCTCGATTTTTTGGCCGGGTTTTGGAAAGAAAAAGCTCCTCGATTTTTTTGCCGGGAGATCCTCGATTTTTTAGCCGGGATTTGGAAAGAAGCTCCTCGGTTTTTTAGCTGGGAGATCCTCAATTTTTTGTCCGAAATTTGAAAAGAAAAAGCTCCTCGATTTTTTCGCCAGGAGATCCTCAGTTTTTTTGCCGGGATTTGAAAAGAAAAAAAGGCTCCTCAATTTTTTTGGTCGGGAGATCCTCTTTTTTTTCGGGATTTGGAAAGAAAAAGCTACTCGATTTTTTGGTCGGGAAATCCTCTGTTTTTTGTCGGTATTTGGAAAGAAAAAGCTCCTTGGTTTTTTGATCGGGAGATCCTCGGTTTTTTCGCCGGGTTTGAAAGAAAACGCTCCTCGATTTTTTGGCCGGGATTTGGAAAGAAAAAGCTCATCGATTTTTGGCCGTGATTTGGAAAAAAATCTCCTTGGTTTTTTGGCCGGGAGATCTTAAGAAAAAGCTCCTCGATTTTTTGGCCGGGAGATCCTCGGTTTTATGGCTGGAATTTGGGAAGAAAAAGCTCCTCAGTTTTTTGGCCGGGAGATCCTCTATTTTTTGGCGGGGATTCGAGAAGAAAAAGCTCCTTGATTTTTTGGCCGGGAGATCCTCGGTTTTTTGGCCGGGAGATCCTCGGTTTTTTACCGAAATTTGAAAAGAAAAAGTTCCTCGGTTTTTTGGCCGGGAGATCCTCGGTTTTTTCGCCGGGAATCGGAAAGAAAAAGCTCCCTTGGTTTTTTGTTGGTCGCGAGATCCTCGATTTTTTCGTCGGGTTTGGAAAGAAAATGCTCCTCGGTTTTTTGGCCGGGAGATCCTCGGTGTTTTGGCCGGGATTTGGAAAGAAAAAGCTCCTCGGTTTTTTGTCCGGGATTTGGAAAAAAAATCTCCTCGATTTTTTGGCCGGGACATCCTATGAAAAAGCTCCTCGATTTTTTGGCCGGGATATCCTCGGTTTTTTTGTTTTGTCGGGATTTGGAAAGAAAAAGCACCCTTGGTATTTTGCTAGCCGGGAGATCCTCGATTTTTTGGCCGGGAGATCCTCGGTTTTTTGCCTGGATTTGGAAAGAAAAAGCTATTCGGTTTTTTGGCCGGGAGATCCTCGGTTTTTTGGCCGGGATTTAGAAAGAAAATGCTCCTTGGTTTTTTTGGCCGGGATTTGGAAAGAAAAAGCTCCCTTGGTTTTTTTTGTCCAGGAGATCCTAGGTTTTGTTGGCCGGGATTTTGAAATAAAAGGCTCCTCGATTTTTTTTGGCCGTGAGATCCTCGATTTTTTGCCGGGATTTGGAAAGAAAAAGCTCCACAGTTTTTTGGCCTGGAGATCCTCGGTTTTTTGGCCGGAATTTCGAAAGAAAAAGCTCCTCGATTTTTTGGCCGGGAGATCCTCGGTTTTTTAGCCGAGTTTTGGCCGGTAGATCCTCGGTTTTTTTTTTGGCCGGGAGATCCTCGGTTTTTTGGGCGGGATTTGGAAAGAAAAAGCACCTCGATTTTTTTGGTCGGGGGATCCTCGATTTTTTGGCGGGGATTTGGAAAGAAAAAGCAACTCGGTTTTTTGGCCGGAATTTGGAAAGAAAAAAAAGGCTCCTCGATTTTTTTGGTCGGGAGATCCAGGGTTTTTGGTCGGGATTTGGAAAGAAAAAGCTCTTCCATTTTTTTTGGCCGGGAGATCATGGTTTTTTTGGCGGGGATTTGGAAAGAAAAAGCACCTCGGCTTTTTGGCCGGGAGATCCTCGATTTTTTTGCCGGGATTTAGAAAGAAAAAGTTTCTCGGTTTTTTGGCCAGAATTTGAAAAGAAAAAGCTCCTCGGTTTTTTGGACGGGATTTGGAAAGAAAAAGATCCTTGATTTTTTGGTCGGGAGATCCTCGATTTTTGTCCTGGATTTGGAAAGAAAAAGCTCTTCGATTTTTTGGCCGGAATTTAGAAAGAAAATGCTCCTCGGTTTTTTGGCCGGATTTGGAAAGAAAAAGCTCCCTTGGTTTTTTTTGGCAGGGAGATCCTAGGTTTTGTTGGCCGGGATTTGGAAAAAAACGGCTCCTCGATTTTTTTTGGCCGGGAGATCCTCGATTTTATGACGGGATTTGGAAATAAAAAGCTCCTCGGTTTTTTGGCCGGGATTTGGAAAGAAAAAGCTCCTCAGTTTTTAGTTCGGGAGATTCTCAATTTTTTGGCCGGGATTTGGAAATAAAAGGCTCATCGATTTTTTGGCTGGGATTTGGAAAGAAAAAGCTCCTCAGTTTTATGGCTGGGAGATCCTCGGTTTTTTGACAGGGATTTGGAAAAAAGCTCCTCGGTTTTTTTGCAGGGAAATCCTCAGTTTTTTGGCTGGGATTTGGAAAGAAAAAAAGGCTCCTCGATTTTTTTTGGCCGGGAGATCCTTTGTTTTTTGGCCGGAATTTTGAAATAAATAGCTCCTCTGTTTTTTGGCTGGGAGATCCTCGGTTTTTTGGCCTGGATTTGGAAAGAAAAAGCTCCTCGGTTGTTCGGCCGGGAGATCCTCGAATTTTTGGCCGGTATTTGGAAAGAAAAAGCTCCTCGATTTTTAGGCCGGGAGATCCTCAATTTTTTGGCCGGGATTTGGAAAGAAAATGCTCATTGGTTTTTAGGCCGGGATTTGGAAAGAAAAAGCTCCTCGATTTTTTGGCTGGGATTTGGTTTGAAAAAGCTCCTCGGTTTTTTGGCTAGGAGATCCGCGATTTTTTAGCCGAGATTTGGAAAGAAAAAGCTCCTCAATTTTTTTTTGGCCGGGAGATCCTCGGTTTTTTGGCCGGGATTTGGAAAGAAAAAGCACCTCGGTTTTTTGGCCGGGATTTTGAAAGAAAAAGCTTTCTCGATTTTTTGGCTGGGAGATCCTCGGTTTTTTGGCCGGTATTTGGAAAGAAAAAGCTCATCAGTTTTTTGGCCGGGATTTGGGAAGAAAAAGCTACTCGGTTTTTTGGCTGGGAGATCCTCGGTTTTTTGGCCGGGATTCGGAAAGAAAAAGATCCTCGGTTTTTTGGCCGGGAGATCCTCAGTTTTTGGTCGGGATTTGAAAAGAAAAAGCTCCTCGATTTTTTGGCCGGGAGATCCTCGGGTTTTTGGCCCGGATTTGAAAAGAAAAAGCTCATCGGTTTTTTGGCCGGGAGATCCTCATTTTTTTTTGCTGGGGTTTGGAAAGAAAAGGCTCTTCGATTTTTCGGCCGAGAGTTCCTCGGTTTTTTGGCGGGGATTTGAAAAGAAAAAGCACCCTTGGTTTTTTGTTGGCCGAGGGATCCTCGGTTTTTTGGCGGGGATTTGGAAAGAAAAAGCTCATCGGTTTTTTGGCTGGGAGATCCTCGATTTTTTGGTTGGGAGATCCTTGGTTTTTTGGCCGAGATTCGGAAAGAAAAAGCTCCTCAATTTTTAGGCCGGGAGATCCTCGGTTTTTTGGCCGGGATTTGGAAAGAAAAAGCACCTCGGTTTTTTGGCCGGGATTTTGAAAGAAAAAGCTTTCTCGATTTTTTGGCCGGGAGATCCTCGGTTTTTTGGCCGGTATTTGGAAAGAAAAAGCTCATCGGTTTTTTGGCCGGGATTTGGGAAGAAAAAGCTACTCGGTTTTTTGGCTGGGAGATCCTCGGTTTTTTGGCCAGGATTCGGAAAGAAAAAGATCCTCGATTTTTTGGCCGGGAGATCCTCAGTTTTTGGTCGGGATTTGAAAAGAAAAAGCTCCTCGATTTTTTGGCCGGGAGATCCTCGGGTTTTTGGCCCGGATTTGAAAAGAAAAAGCTCATCGGTTTTTTGGCCGGGAGATCCTCGTTTTTTTTTGCCGGGGTTTGGAAAGAAAAGGCTCTTCGATTTTTCGGCCGGGAGTTCCTCGGTTTTTTGGCGGGGATTTGGAAAGAAAAAGCACCCTTGTTTTTTTGTTGGCCGAGGGATCCTCGGTTTTTTGGCGGGGATTTGGAAAGAAAAAGCTCATCGGTTTTTTGGCTGGGAGATCCTCGATTTTTTGGTTGGGAGATCCTCGGTTTTTTGGTCGAGATTTGGAAAGAAAAAGCTCCTCAATTTTTAGGCCGAGAGATCCTCGGTTTTTTGGCCGGGATTTGGAAAGAAAAAGCTGCTCGATTTTTTTATCGGGATTTGGAAAGAAAAAGTTGCTCGGTTTTTTTGTCGGGATTTGGAAAGAAAAAGCTCCACTGTTTTTTGGCCTGGAGATCCTCGGTTTTTTGGCCGAAATTTTGAAAGAAAAAGCTTCTCGATTTTTTGGCCGGGAGATCCTCGGTTTTTTTTTTGGCCGGGAGATCCTCGGTTTTTTGGCCGGGATTTTGAAAGAAAAAGCACCTCGATTTTTTTGGCCAGGAGATCCTCGATTTTTTGGCGGGGATTTGGAAAGAAAAAACAACTCGGTTTTTGGCCGGGATTTGGAAAGAAAAAAAAGGCTCCTCGTTTTTTTTTGGTCGGGAGATCCTCGGTTTTTTGTCGGGATTTGGAAAGAAAAAGCTACTCCATTTTTTTTTGCCGGGAGATCCTGGGTTTTTTGGTGGGGATTTGGAAAAAAAAAAGCACCTCGGCTTTTTGGCCGGGAGATCCTCGATTTTTTGGCCGGTATTTAGAAAGAAAAAGATTCTCGGTTTTTTGGCCGGGATTTAGAAAGAAAAAGCTCCTCGATTTTTTGGCTGGGAGATCCTCGGTTTTTTGGCAGGGATTTGGAAAGAAAAAGCTCCTCGGTTTTTTGGCCGAGCGATCCTCGATTTTCTAGCCGAGATTGTGAAAGAAAAAGCTCCTCGATTTTTTTTTTGGCCGGGAGATCCTTAGTTTTTTGGCTGGGATTTGGAAAGAAAAAGCACCTCGGTTTTTTGGCCGGGAGATCCTCGTTTTTTTGGCCGGAATTTTTAAAGAGAAAACTCCTCGATTTTTTGGCCGGGAGATCCTCGATTTTTTTGCCGAGATTTGGAAAAAATCTCCTCGGTTTTTTGGCCGGGATTTGGAAAGAAAAGAAGGCTCCTCGATTTTTTTTGGCCGGGAGATCCTCTGTTTTATGGCCGAGATTTGGAAAGAAAAAGCTACTCGGTTTTTAGGCCGGGAGATACTCAATTTTTTGCTCGGGATTTCGAAAGAAAATGCTCATTGGTTTTTAGGCCGGGATTTGGAAAGAAAAAGCTCCTCGGTTTTTTGGCCATGAGATCCTCGGATTTTTGGCTAAAATTTGGTTTGAAAAAGCTCCTCGGTTTTTTGGCTGGGAGATCCTCGGTTTTTTAGCCGAGATTTGGAAAGAAAAAGCTCCTCAATTTTTTTTTGGCCGGGATTTTGAAAGAAAAAGCACCTCGTCTTTTTGGCCGGTATTTAGAAAGAAAAAGCTCCTCGGTTTTTTGGCCGGGATTTGGGATGAAAAAGCTACTCGGTTTTTTGGCCGGGAGATCCTCGATTTTTTGGCCGGGATTCGGAAAGAAAAAGATCCTCGATTTTTTGACCGGGAGATCCTCAGTTATTGGCCGGTATTTGAAAAGAAAAAGCTCCTCGGTTTTTTTGTCGGGATTTGGAAAGAAAAAGCTCCAATATTTTTTGGCCTGGAGATCCTCGGTTTTTTGGCCGGAATTTCGAAAGAAAAAGCTTCTCGATTTTTTGGCCGGGAGATCCTCGGTTTTTTAGCAGAGTTTTGGCCGGGAGATCCTCGGTTTTTTGGTCGGGATTTGGAAAAAAAAAAGCACCTCGATTTTTTTGGCCAGGAGATCCTCGATTTTTTGGCGGGGATTTGGAAAGAAAAAACAACTCGGTTTTTGGCCGGGATTTGGAAAGAAAAAAAAGGCTCCTCGATTTTTTTTGGTCGGGAGATCCTCGGTTTTTGGGCGGGATTTAGAAAGAAAAACCTACTCAATTTTTTTTGGCCGGGAGATCCTGGGTTTTTTTGCGGGGATTTAGAAAGAAAAAGCACCTCGGCTTTTTGGTCGGGAGATCCTCGGTTTTTTGGCCGGTATTTAGAAAGAAAAAGATTCTCGGTTTTTGGCCGGGATTTGGAAAGAAAAAGCTCCTCGGTTTTTTGGCCGAGCGATCCTCGGTTTTCTAGCCGAGATTGTGAAAGAAAAAGCTCCTCGATTGTTTTTGGCCGGGAGATCCTCAGTTTTTTGGCTGGGATTTGGAAAGAAAAAGCACCTCGGTTTTTTGGCCGAAAGATCCTCGTTTTTTTGGCCGGGATTTTTAAAGAGAAAACTCCTCGATTTTTTGGCCGAGAGATCCTCGATTTTTTTGCCGGGATCTGAAAAAAAGCTCCTCGGTTTTTTGGCCGGGATTTAGAAAGAAAAAAAGGCTCCTCGATTTTTTTTGGCCAGGAGATCCTCTGTTTTATGGCCGAGATTTGGAAACAAAAAGCTTCTCGGTTTTTAGGCCGAGAGATACTCGGTTTTTTGACCGGGATTTGAAAAAAAAAGCTCGTCGATTTTTTGGCCAGGATTTGGAAAGAAAAAGCACCTCGATTTTTTGTCAGGAGATCCTTGGTTTTTTGGCTGGGATTTGGAAAGAAAAAGCTCCTCGATTTTTTGGCCGGGAGATACTCGGTTTTTTAGCCGGGATTTTGAAAAAAGCTTCTCCGTTTTTTGGCTGGTAGATCATCGGTTTTTTTGGCCGGGATTGGAAAGAAAAAAAGGCTCCTCGATTTTTTTTTTGGCCGGGATATCATCTATTTTTTGGCCGGTATTTGGAAAGAAAAAGCTCCTCGGTTTTTTGGCCGGGATTTGGAAAGAAGAAGCTCCTCGATTTTTTGGCCGGGAGATCCTCGGGTTTTTGGACCGGATTTGGAAAGAAAAAACTCATTGGTTTTTTGGCCGGGAGATCCTCGGTTTTTTTTTGCCAAGGTTTAAAAATAAAAGGCTCCTCGGTTTTTTGGCCGGGAGTTCCTCGATTTTTTGGCGGGGATTTGGAAAGAAAAAGCTCCCTTAGTTTTTTGTTGGCCGGGGGATCCTCGGTTTTTTGGCGGGGATTTGGAAAGAAAAAGCTCATCAATTTTTTGGCCGGGAGATCCTCAATTATTTGGCCGGTTTTTTTGCCGGGGTTTTGGAAAGAAAAAGCTCCTCGATTTTTAGGACGGGAGATCCTCCATTTTTTGGCCGGGATTTGGAAAGAAAAAGCTGCTCGGTTTTTTGGCCGGGATTTGGAAAGAAAAAGCTCCACAGTTTTTTGCCCTAGAGATCTTCGATTTTTTGGCCGGAATTTCGAAAGAAAAAGCTTCTCGATTTTTTGGCCGGGAGATTCTCAATTTTTTAGCCGAGTTTTGGCCGGGAGATCCTCGGTTTCTTTTTGGCCGGGAGATCCTCGGTTTTTTAGCCGGGATTTGGAAAGAAAAAGCACCTCGATTTTTTTGGCCTGGAGATCCTCGATTTTTTGGCGGGGATTTGGAAAGAAAAAGCAACTTGGTTTTTTTGGCCGGGATTTGAAAAGAAAAAAAAGGCTCCTCGATTTTTTTTGGTCGGGAGATCCTCAATTTTTTGTCGGGATTTGGAAAGAAAAAGCTCCTCCATTTTTTTTTGGCCGGGAGATCCAATTTTTTTTGGCAGGGATTTGGAAATAAAAAGCACCTCGGCTTTTTGGCCGGGAGATCCTCGATTTTTTAGCCGGGATTTAGGAAGAAAAAGCTTCTCGATTTTTTGGCCGGGATTTGGAAAGAAAAAGCTTCTCGGTTTTTTGGACGGAATTTGGAAAGAAAAAGATCCTCGATTTTTTGGCCGGGAGATCCTCGGTTTTCATCCTGGATTTGGAAAGAAAAAGCTCTTCGGTTTTTTGGCCGGGAGATCCTCGATTTTTTGGCTGGGATTTAGAAAGAAAATGCTCCTTGGATTTTTGGCCGGAATTTGGAAAGAAAAAGCTCCCTTGGTTTTTTTGTCCAGGAGATCCTAGGTTTTGTTGGCCGGGATTTTGAAAAAAAAGGCTCCTCGGTTTTTTTTTGGCCGGGAGATCCTCAATTTTTGGCCGGAATTTGGAAATAAAAAGCTCCTCGGTTTTTTGGCCGGGATTTGGAAAGAAAAAGCTCCTCGATTTTTAGGCCTGGAGATTCTCGATTTTTTGGCCGGGATTTGGAAATAAAAAGTTCCTCGATTTTTTGGCTGGTATTTGGCAAGAAAAAGCTCCTCAGTTTTATGGCTGGGAGATCCTCGGTTTTTTGGCCGGAATTTCGAAAGAAAAAGCTCCTCGATTTTTTGGCCGGGAGATTCTCGATTGTTTTTTTGGCTGGGAGATCCTCGGTTTTTTGGCCGGGATTTGGAAAGAAAAAGCACCTCGATTTTTTGGCCGGAAGATCCTCGATTTTTTGGCCGGGATTTTGAAATAAAAACCTCCTCGGTTTTTTGGCAGGGAGATCCTTGGTTCTTTGGCCAGGATTTGGAAAAAAGCTCCTCGGTTTTTTGGCAGGGAAATCCTCGATTTTTTGGCCGGGATTTGGAAAGAA
>MU731489.1:117187-134410 GCA_026770625.1 Nicotiana glauca
CCGGGAGATCCTCGGTTTTTTTGCCGGGATTTGGAAAGAAAAAGCTCATCGATTTTTTGGCCGGCAGATGCTCGTTTTTTTTTGCCGGGATTTTGAAAGAAAAGGCTCCTCGGTTTTTTGGCCGGGAGATCCTCGGTTTTTTGGCCGGGATTTGGAAAGAAAAAGCTCCTTGATTTTTTGATCGGCAGATCCTCAGGTTTTAGCCGGGATTTGGAAAGAAAAAAAAAAGGCTCCTCATTTTTTTTTTTTGGCCGAGAGATCCTCAGTTTTTAGCCGAAATTTGGAAAGAAAAAGCTAGTCGAATTTTTGGCCGGTATTTGGAAAGAAAAAGCCCATTTTTTGGCCGGGATTTTGAAAGAAAAAGCTCATCGGTATTTTTGTCGGGATTTGAAAAGTAAAAGCTCCTCGGTATTTTGGCCGGAATTTGGAAAGAAAAAGCTTCTCGGTATTTTGGCCGGGAGATCCTCGATTTTTTTGCCGGGATTTGGAAAGAAAAAGCTCCTCGATTTTTTGGCCGGGAGATGCTCGTTTTTTTTTTTGCCGGGATTTTGAAAGAAAAGGCTCCTCGGTTTTTTGGTCGGGAGATCCTCGGTTTTTTGGCTGGGGTTTGGAAAGAAAAAGCTCCCTTGGTTTTTTGTTGGCCGGGATATCCTCGATTTTTGGGCCGGGATTTGGAAAGAAAAAACTCCTCGGTTTTTTGGCGGGGAGATCCTCGGTTTTTTAGCCAAGATTTGGAAAGAAAAAAATAGCTCCTCGATTTTTTTTGGCAGGGAGATCCTCAGTTTTTAGCCGGGATTTGGAAAGAAAAATCTCATTGGTTTTTTGGTCGAGATTTGTAAAGAAAAAGCTCATTTTTTCTCGGGATTTGGAAAGAAAAAGCTCCTCGGTATTTTGGCCGGAATTTGGAAAGAAAAAGCTCTTTGTTATTTTGGCCGGGAGATTCTCGATTTTTTTGCCGGAATTTGGGAAGAAGAAGCTCCTTGATTTTTTTGCCGGGAGATACTCGGTTTTTTAGCCGAGATTTGGAAAGAAAAAGGTCCTCGGTTTTTTTTTTGGCTGGGAGATCCTCGGTTTCTTGGCCAGGATTTGGAAAGAAAAAGCACCTCGGTTTTTTGGCCGGGATTTTGAAAGAAAAAGCTCCTCGGTTTTTTGGCCGGGCGATCCTCGGCTTTTTGGCCGGGATTTGGAAAAATGCTCCTCAATTTTTTGACAGCAAAATTCTCGGTTTTTTGGCCGGATTTGGAAAGAAAAAAAGGCTCCTCGGTTTGTTTTGGCCGGAGATCCTCTGTTTTTTGATCGGGATTTGAAAAGAAAAAGCTCCTCGATTTTTTGGCCGGGAGATCCTCGGTTTTTTGGCCGGGATTTGGAAAGAAAAATCTCCACGGTTTTTTGGCCGGGAGATCCTCGATTTTTTGTCCGGAATTTGGAAAAAAGCTCCTCGATTTTTTGGTCGGGAGATCCTCGATTTTTTGGCCGGGATTTGAAAAGAAAAAAAAGGCTCCTCGATTTTTTTTGGCCAGGAGATCCTTGGTTTTTGGCCTGTATTTGGAAAGAAAAAGCTCCTCAATTTTTTGGCCGGGAGATCCTCGGTTTTTTGGCCGGGATTCGGAAAGAAAAAGCTCCTCGATTTTTTGGCCAGGAGATGCTCGATTGTTTGGCCGGGAGATCCTCGATTTTTTAGTCGGGATTTGAAAACAAAAAGCTCCTCGGTTTTTTGGCCGGGAGATCCTCTGTTTTTTGGCAGGGATTTGGAAAGAAAAAGCTTCTCGGTTTTTTGGCCAGGAGATCCTCGGTTTTTAGCCGGGATTTGGAAAGAAAAAGCTCCTCGGTTTTTTCTTTGGCGGGGAGATCCTCGGTTTTTTTGCCGGGAGTTGGAAAGAAAAAGCTCATCGGATTTTTGGCGGGAGATCCTCGATTTTTTGGCCGGAATTTGAAAAGAAAAAGCTCCTCGGTTTTTTGGCCGGGATTTGCAAAGAAAAAAAGGTACTCGATTTTTTTTGGCCGGGAGATCCTTTATTTTTTTCTGGGATTTGGAAAGAAAAAGCTCCTCGGTTTTTTGCCGGGAGATTCTCGGTTTTTTGGCCGGGATTTGGAAACAAAATGCTCCTCGATTTTTTGGCCGGGAAATCCTCGGTTTTTTGGCCGGGATTTGAAAAGAAAAAGGCTCCTCTGCTACTATGATTTGTTTTTCTTTTGGGGTTTTCATTTTCATTTCTTTTCTACTTCTTTTTCTCCTTCTTTTCTTCTTCTTTTTATTTTTCCTTTTTATTTTGCAAAACACATGAAAGATTTTCGGGAAAACTTCCTTTTTGTCGCTTTCCTGCTGCAAAGCTGCTCCAACGCTTGCGCATTTCATTTCTTTTTGGGCTGCACCTACTTCTTGCATGGTTGCTTTGAATGGAACCTGTTTTTAACTAAGAACAATTTATTGGTTTTGAAACTGTGGTTGGTTTTGTGGCCTTGATCATCCCAATTGCTTGATCCCGGCCCCCTTTCTGTTGAGAACTTTGCTGCTTGTTGGCCTTGAGAGTGAATCTCTTTTCCAACCGACCGGATTCAACTCTCAGGATTTCATTATGACTCGCCCGTGTGGGCTCTGGCCTTTTCACTTTATTCTGCCGTTGGGACTTTTGCCTTTGCCATTGGGTTTAACTCCTATGGTCAGTCAGGATTGGCCTGACACACTTGCTGAGGCTGGACATTTCCTTCGACTCTGACCAGGCGGAGCCCTGTGGAGCCGGTCCTGCCATATTTTCTTTGTAATAGTTACGGAATCAGAGTTAAGCCTAAAGGAATTCAAAGAAAAGTATGCAAAAGGCAAGCATATGAGTTTAAAGAGAAGCGTCCCTTTCGGGGGAAAAGAAGGACTTATCTGGGGTGCATATCGGCTTCAAATGAACATGACATGCTTCTTGGACTGGACGCCCAACCTACACAAATTTTCCAACTTTTCGTAAACCCATTGACCTGCATTTCAAAACCAGAGAACCTTGCCAGGACTATTTTAGTGATGGGATGTCTTCTTTTCGGACGACAGCGCCCTTTACGGGTTTTCGCCAATCGACCTCTCTCATTTCTCTTCTCACCGTCACCCGATAGTGCTCTTTGTGGGTTTTCACTAGGCGGGCTCTCTCATTTTCATTTTCTCTACTCATCATCGCCTTATGGTGCCCAAAGGTTTTCACCGATAAGACTCTCTTATTTTATTTCTCTCAATTTGAATTGCATCGGATTCCAACAATGATATTTTTCACTTCCCTGCTTTTGCTAATTGATCGAAAGGACTTGGACAAGGTGTTTGGGGTAAAAGGGAGGATTTTGGGCGGAACTACAACTTTGGAACCATTTCGGCGGATTCGTGGCCGAACCATTATATCATCTACCCCAGGTTCAGTTTTAGGGAAATTGGGGATTTTGTTTTGGTGTGACTGAACCTCAGGGAGAGGCTGCCTACGTATCCTTTCGGAATCAAGTCAAACGTAGTTCAGGCAAATAATTTTTTTTGTTTTTGTTTTTGTTTTTGTTTTGTTTTTCTTTTTCTTTTTTTTTGTACTTCCAGGTTCCAAAGAGGGTAGCCAAAGAAGGGTAACCGGATCAAAGGGTTTACGAAGGATTGATAATGTTTAGGGTAGCGAGAAAGAAAGCCTTCGTCATCTCAATTACACAAAAGCTATTAAACCAGGAGGCCTAGACATAATACCTTTTGACTACATCCTCATTGACTGTTGTTTCAGGATCATTTCCTTCGACGTCTCCTAGATACAGTGCTCCTTTTAGCAAAATCTTTCGGATTATGTATGGACCTTTCCAATTGGGAGCAAACTTTCCTTTTGCTTCCTGGTGATGAGGGAGAATGCGTCTGAGCACGAGCTGTCCCACTTCAAAATTCCTGGGATGCACTTTCTTTTTATAGGCGCGGGCCATTCTTTGTTGGTACAACTTCCCGTGGCAAACTGCGGCCATCCGTTTTTCATCAATTAATGACAACTGCTCTAACCGGGTTTTAACCCACTCACTGTTCTCAATTTCTGCTTCAACAATTATGCGAAGCAAAGGGATTTCTACTTCCGCGGATATGACTGCTTCAGTTCCATAAACCAACAAGTACGGGGTCTCTCCAATTGATGTACGTACTGTGGTACGATACCCGAGTAAGGCAAAAAGCAGCTTTTTATGCCATTGCCTAGAGCTTTGGATCATCTTTCTCAAAATCTTCTTGATGTTTTTATTTGCTGATTCAACAACACCACTGGCTTTTGGCTGATAAGGAGTAGAGTTTCTATGTGTTATCTTGAATTGTCCACACACCTCTCCCATCAGACGACTGTTCAAGTTTGCAGCATTATCGGTAATGATAGTTGCAGGAATGCCAAAACGGTAAATGAGATTGGAGTGCACAAAGTCTACCACAGCTTTCTTGGTGACCGACTTGAGAGTGATGGCCTCAACCTATTTTGTAAAGTAATCGATTGCAACCAATATGAATCTACGTCCATTTGAAACTTTTGGCTCAATTGGCCCAATGACATCCGTACCCCAGGCAACAAACGGCCAAGGTGCTGACATCGGATGAAGCTCTGTTAGAGGTGCATGAATCAAATCACCGTGCACCTGACATTGATGGCATTTCCGAACAAAGCTGAAGCAATCCTTTTCCATGGTTATCCAGCAATAGCCTACTCGCAGAATTTTCTTTGCCAACACATAACCATTCATATGAAGTCCGCACACTCCCGCATGCACTTCATGCATAATTCTTCCGGCTTCCTCAGCATCAACACATATCATCAAATAGAGGTTCGGGGTCCTTTTGTACAAGACATCACCACTTAAGAAGAAACCACTCGCATGCCTTCTAATGGTTCTCTTTTAATCTCCAGTGGCTTGCTAGGGGTATTCTTGTGTTTTCAGAAATCTTTTGATATCGTGATACCAAGGCTGAATGCTGGGTTCCGCCTCGACTGTGTTACAATACCCGTGCTTTTCTTTGATTTGAATTTTCAGAGGATCAATATGAGCATTGCCCAGGTAAGGCAGCATTGAAGCAAGAGTGGCAAGTGCATCGGCTAGTTCATTGTGACACCGAGAGATGTACTTGAACTCTATTGACTTGAAGCGTTTAGTGAGATCTTCCACATGTTGTCTATAAGGAATGAGTTTAATATCTCGAGTCTCCCACTTTCCCTGGGCTTGCCGGATAATCAAATCGGATTCCCCCATGATCAATAAATCTTCAACATCTTGGTCATTTGTCATTTTCTTGCCCATGATGCAAGCTTTATACTCAGTTGTATTGTTTGTGCAGAAGAATCAGAGCCTAGCCATGGCTGGGTAGTGCTGACCACTGGGTGATATCAAGATTGCCCCAATGCCTACACCTCTTGCATTTACTGCTCCGTCAAAGAACATTTTCCAAGCACGAGTGTCCTCAGAGATGGATTCTACTGAATTTACCTCCTCATCTGGGAAGTATGTGCTCAACGGTTGGTATTTCTCATCAACTGGGTTTTCAGCCAAATGATCTGCCAATGCCTGGGCTTTCATTGCCGTGCGAGTGACATAGACTATGTCAAATTCAGTGAGCAAGATTTGCCATTTCGCCAGTCTCCCAGTGGGCATAGGTTTCTAGAATATGTACTTCAAAGGATCCAACCTAGTTATAAGGTAAGTAGTGTGGGCTTGGATGTAGATGTTGGGCAAAGGGAAATTGTCTGTAAGACTTGCCTTATTCAAATCTCGGTAGTCAATACACACCCGGGTTTTCCCGTCTTTCTTTGGCACTGGAACCACATTGGCTAGCCATGTAGTATATCGGACCACTCGGATTACCCCCGCCTTCAGTTGTTTTGTGATTTCCTCTTTGATCTTATCACTGATATCAGTTTTAAACTTTCTTTTCTTTTGCTGCACTAGAGGACAATTAGGGTAAACTGGCAGTTTGTGCACCACTAGATCTACACTCAGTCCTGGCATGTCATCATACGACCAAGAAAACACATCTTTAAACTCAAATAAGAGTTGGATTATTGCATCTCGAGTTTTCTCATCCGTGTGAATGCTTATTTTGGTTTCCCTTATTTCTTCGGCTGTTCCCAAATTAACCAGTTCAGTGTCATTCAGATTTGCCTTAGGTTTGTTCTCAAATTGTTCCAATTCTTGATTTATTTCCCTAAAAGCCTCTTCTTCATCATATTTCGGTTCTTGATTCATTATTTCACAGTTAGACAACGTGTTTATGTTGGGGCATGAAGTCCACAATCATGTCATGTTATTTAAAGCCGCATTATTATAACTGAAAAGAAACAAATGAAAAGGGAAAAATAACAAAAATCAGAAAGAATAAAGAGAAGAATGGACGATGAAATATTGATTTCATTTCTTGGAATAACAGGGTTTACATTCAGGAATTTAAAGATAAGAAGCTAAAAGAAACATCCAAGTTACACCCTGAAATAACTCGCGATGTAGAAAAGGCGGCATGGCTAGTCTATCGGGACTCCCGTCTGATCGGGAATGGGGTAGCCTTCCAATTTTGGAGTTTGGCGTCTGGTCCCATGTAGAGCAACTCAGCGGTGCTAGTCCCTTCCCTTGGTTGGACCATGTTGGTTTCATAAAGCCTTTGCCTCATAGCTCCACAGATATCTTCTATTTCCTCAGCCGTGAAGACCTCGTCGTTTCCTTCTTTGCCATACTTAGGCTTGACAAAGGTCTCATACAGATATGGAAATGATTGCAGCAGAACCCATAATTCCTTCTTTCTTTCTTTGGCCCATTTCTCATAATCTAGGGTAGGGTGGAAGCCTATTCCGAAATACTTTTCTGATGTGGGTAGAGTTACCGGCTCGAATATTCCTTGTAAAGCTATTTCCAACCCTTTTCCTAGTTTGAAACCATGTCTAATCATTTCTTTGGCCACCATGATCGAAGCATTAGATAGGAAAGGTCGGGGGCACGAATTTCCCTCCTCGTACTGGTCAGCTGCCACAATTTCAAAGGCTTGATAGACAATATGCTCACTTCCTTCCCTCGCCTCCAGGCATGGGATAGATGGGTCACGATATATTGACTGCTCACCTTCCCTGTGGACCACGATCTCCTGATCTTCATACTCAAATTTCACCATCTGGTGGAGGGTAGAGGGCACGGCTCCTGCAGCATGGATCCAAGGCCTTCCCAGAAGAAAATTGTAAGATGTATCCATGTCTAAAACCTGGAAAGTCACCTTGAAATCCATCGGGCCTATGGTTAATATCAAATCTATTTCACCGATGGTATCCCTTTTAACACCATTGAAAGCTCTCACACAAACGTTATTCGGACGAATCCTTCTCGTCCCTATTTCCATTCCTTGCAAAGTGGAGAGTGGGTAGATGTCAACCCCCGAGCCTCCATCCACCATGACCCGCTTAACATAGTAACCTTCACATTTGACTGTCAGGTTCAAGGCTTTATTGTGAGCAGCTCCCTCAGGAGGCAAATCATTTTGGCTGAAAGAGAGTCGATTGACGGTGAAAAATCTTTCCGCCATTCTTTCACGATGTTCAACTATCGTTTCAATTGGCACATATGCCTCATTCATGGTTTTCATAAGAATCTTCTGATGCTCTGAGGATTTCGTCACTAATGACAAAAGTGACACTTGCTCAGGATATTTCCTCAATTGGTCCACCGTTTCATAATCCGGCATCTTTATTTTTTGAAAGAAAGCCTCTGTTTCTTCAGAGCTCACCGGCTTCTTAGATGGAAAGCGCTTTCGTGTGGCGCTGTTTACCTCTTGTATGTTTGAATATTTTTCAACGGGGACTGTTCCAATAACCACTGGCTCACTCAGCCGAGGCGGTTTAATTGTCCCCCGCACCATATAGGCCCTTTTCGGCATATACATTTGTGTCCCCTTTTTCACTTCATACTTCCTCGGAGTGCTCACAACTAGTGGTTTCTCTTGGAGAACTTGCGAAACATAAAGAACCCCGTGTTTAGGAGGCATCAGCTCTGCTTTTGTCTCAGTTTTCCTCTCAGGCTTAATTTTGACAACTTTATTCTTCTTCTCCCCTTATTCCTGCTTCGGGGCTCCCCTGGGCTGCCTTTCGGCATCGGCAATAGCAATTATGGCTTTCAGGGCTGTATCAAATTCCCGGTCTTCACATATCATACCGATTACCGGCCCGTTATTGTGAGCGGGCAAAGGGTTATTGGTAACATCGGGGCTTCTTCATCCCTCAACACTATTTTCCCTTGTTCGATCAAATCTTCCACAGCTTTTTTCAATGTCCAGCAGTTGTCAGTACTGTTCCCTTCAGCTCCTAAATGATAGGCATAATGGAAACCTCGTTGATAGGTTGAAGATTCTGGGTTCGGTCTATTTTGGGGAATAGGATGTAGTAGGTTCATCTGGACGAGCTTCGGGAACAAACTGGAGTAGGGTTCACCAATCGGGGTAAAATTTAGTCATCTAGGTAGTTCCCGCCGGCGGAAGTTATTTTATGGTGGTCAAGGATTATATTGGTTTTGGTAAGGAGGCTGGTTTCTTTTGAATGGAGGTGGATTTCGGTTAGCTTGTGGTTGTGGTCGGCCGAAAGGTTGAACATTTATGACCGCATAAGGTGGAGGAGCATAAGTCATATCTGTGTGAGGGTAATAGTGCTGAGGGGCTCTTTATGAGAACACCAGTCTAGGAGCCCGATATCTTCTTCCTCCCGATGCTGCCATCACTGTTTCTTCTTTCTTTTTGCCTTTAGCCATTCCTCCAGACCCGCCTTGGATGGCTTGGGAGGTTGCTCTTATGGCCGACTGGTTCAAGATTCTGCCCGTTTTTAGCCCATTCTCTACCATCTCTCCGATTTTTATTGCCTCTACGAAAGGCTTACCCATAGGGGACATTATATTTTGAAAATATTCTGCTTCCTGGGCATGCAGGAAGACAGTGACCATCTCTACCTCATCCATTTGAGGCTTCACTCTTGAGGCCTGTTCGCGCCACTTAATTGCATATTCGCGGAAACTTTCTGAGGGCTTCTTCTTTAGATTCGCCAAAGAATTCCTGTCTGGCGCAATGTCTATATTGCACTGAAATTGTCGAACAAAGTCTCGGGCGAGATCATCCCATATATGCCAACGTGAGACATCTTGGTCTATATACCACTCCGAAGCAATGCTAATTAAGCTTTCCCCGAAATATGCCATCAACAATTCTTCTTTGCCACCGACACTCCATAACTGATTGCAATATTTCTTCAAATGAGCGATGGGGTCACCGTGCCCGTCATACTTTTCAAATTTTGGTGTTTTGAACACGGATGGCAAATGTACATGCGGGAACATACATAAGTCTATATAGGAGACGCTCTTCTACCCGCTCAAGCCTTGCATATTTTTTAAGCTCTGCTGGAGGCTTCTCATTCTCATTGCTATCTCATCTTGCTCTGGGGCCTTGGGGGTCTTGTCCTACCCTGGCATAAGCTCATATGATGGCTAAGAGTAGGTGTATTGAGGATGATGAGGAGGGTCAGCCTGAAAGACGGAATTCTGGAATGTGAAGACCGAGGGGTCAAGAGCATGCTTTGGTAGCGATGGTTGTGTTATTGCAGAGGATGGTGGGGCTGTGAAGATGTTGGTAGCAATCCCAGATGGGAACACTTGGGGGTGAGCCTCATAGGGTGTTCCAAAGAAGTTAGCAGTCATAGTAGGTTACCCAGAGGAATATTTGGGCGGCTGATGGGGATAGTGGTAACCCCTCCAGATCTAGGGAATAACTCCGGGAATCTAGGGATGGTGCTTGGGGGTTCCTTTCCATTGTTCCAAGCATCCCACATTTCCATCAATCGCAGGCGCAGGATCCGATTTTCTTTAGCTGTAAGGGATTTAGAGGCAAGGACCCCCGAGATGGGGTTGTCTTCGGGTATTGGGACTGCAGGCAGAATCATTTCATATGACATCTCTGTATTTCCTTTGGATCTGGTGAAGTATCGATGCGAGGCCAGCTTACCACAAACCAACCACTATTTCTAAAAAGCTCAACTGGAAATTTACAGCAACAACGTTTAGTGTGAAACAAATAACGGATAGGAGACTGCACATTGGAATGTGATGCACCTATACAGTTAAATGAATATCTACATGTTTGCCACGGTTGCATGCGTCATCCCGGCTTTTCTTTTGCTCCTTTTCTCTTTTCTTTCTCTTTTTGTTTTGTTTTCTCTCATTTTCTTTTCCCGCTTCTCTATTTTCTGCCTTTTCTTTTCCTAGGCCATGGTTTTTCACTCAATGCCTTATTTTTTTCTTTTGCGTTTCTTTTTTCTCTCTTGTTTTTCTTTCATTTATTTTCCTCGCGTTTCTCTTTTTCTCTTTTTCTTAGGATTACGGTCAAATATTATGTAAATTGCCTACATATCATGGCCCCGCATGGATCAGACCAAGCGTAGTTCTTGCAAATAAATGCAAAAGTAAGAAAACAATTTTTTGGGAATTTTCAATTTTTCATTAAATAACAACTGCGGTTACAAAAGATACTAGACTATTTGTTTTTCTTTTCTTGAAAAGGAAATTACAAAATCAGACTCAAAAGCAAAAATACANGCTTCTCTATTTTCATTTTCTGATTTTCTTTTCTTTGGCCATGGTTCACTCAATGCCTTATTTTATTCCTTTGTGTTTTTTTTCTCTCTTGTTTTTCTTTTTAATTAATTCCTTCGTATTTCTCCTTTTCTCTTTTTCTCTTTTTCTTGGGTTACAGTCGAATCGTATGTAGATTGCCTACGTATCATGGCCCTGCATGAATCAGACCAGGCGTTGTTCTTGCAAATAAATGCAAAAAACAAATTTTTGGGATTTTCAAATTTTCGTTAATAACAACGACGATTACAAAAGCTACTAGCACTATTTTTGTTTTTCTTTTCTTGAATAAAGGAAATTACAAAATAGATTCAAAAGCAAAAGTACAGACTCGATTAACTAAGAATACATCAATGATTCAAATCGTGGGACCTGCGGGGCATTATTCGGCATCGCCGCGGGCCTGCGTGCAAGACCCCTTTGCAACTAATCTAAATCATTCATGACCTGGCGAACAAATATCATCACTGAGGCAAAGGAAGCGGTACGACCCATTAGCTCATCGGCCTGACACTTCATGACAATATAGTTGGCAATGCTTCTGATCCTTTCCCTAATTTGGCCCTTTTCTTGGAGGAGTCAACTTATTTGCTGGGTACGAGCCTCTAGCACCTGAGAGTCTTGGAAGTGAAGGTCTTGCAGCAATTTTATTTTCTTTTCCATCTCGACAATTAACCCATAGCAGTGGTCCCTTTCGGCTTGGAATTCTTTGTCCCGTCGAGCTTCCTTTTCTTCCAGGGTATTCGTTTTTCTTTTCATGTTGGCAATGGTTCCCTCGTAATTTCTCTTCATTTGTTGCACAAAATGGGCTCTTTCTTCGGTCTTCTTGGCCCAATGTGTCCGAAGTCTTTCCATATGTGCCTCAAATTTTTCTAACTCTTCCTGGCAGTCCAAGACTTGTATTTTTAAACCTTTAATCAACCTTTCATCAGATAGACTTCTTTCTTGGTTCCTGGTATCTATTTTCATTTGCTTTATTTGGGCTTTGAGCACTTCGTTCTCTTGAGCTAACTTCTTTTTATCTCCTTCAACGGCTGCAACCTGTATACTCTTGTCAAATTGGAGGTCCCGGACCTGTTGCTCCAAATGTCCTATTTTAGCTCGTTACTCCCTTTCCTTAGCTTGCCAATCCTATTGAACCTGGACCCCATCGGTGAATTGCTGCACGTGTGGCCTTTTAGCGGGTCTCTCTAGGACTTGAAACCTTTTACCAAACCATATCAGATATTTGTGATCTACCTCGCCTCTAGCTTGGTCCTGTACTATGGTTTTAGGTTCGAGGAACCGACATTCATTCCATATCTTTCGGATTCTACCTTCAGGAAATGCAGCCTTCGGGCCTAAATCGATGACTTGCCCACTCAGGTCTTCATCATTGTGCGCTGTCTGGAATCTTCCAAGCTGTCGCAAAACCCGGTAAGGAGCATAAGTTTGTATGCTTCGGATACCCATCAAAAGAATATAGGGGACCTCTGCTGATGTGTATACAGCTTCAGTAACAGGAAGCCACTCATAAGCCCATTCAACTTTATCTGCGGTCATGGATCTTAAGCATGACGACCAGGCCTCAGTACCCTCAGGGAACTCAATACCTGTCACCCGGGTCCCAAATTCTGCAATACAACTCAACCCAATTAAACCGTAGTTCATATAGCCTGTGCGGTGACAGAGATGTTCCTGCATCCACAATTGTAAGAGCAAATTGCAACCTTGAAAGAATTTCACGCCTTCCCGACATTTGATCAAAGCTCGGTACATTTCTGCTACAATCAGGGGAACCACTGTGCTAGTAGGTTTTCTCATGGCAACATCTAGCATTCCTACCAAGCCGAGGTCTATGTGACCACCTTTTCTTGGACAAACCACAACTCCTAGAAAGGCTACCATGAAGGCTAATCCTCGTCGGGCTTTCCATTTGTCTTTATTTCCGACATGTGTCAAGCTGGTGTTGGACTCCTCGAAACCTTTTGGGTTACCATACCGGTGATATAGGAAATACAATGTACAACACCCTTCCGCCAGATGCGGTTCTTGAATATCCCTGCTGATGTTCAACAAATCCAAAAACCTATGAAGGGTCACCGGTCGTGGGGCCAATGGGTATCTACCTCGGAGGTTCCTGTTGAGACCCGCGTATCCCGCAATCTCTTCCAATGTAGGTGTGAGTTCAAAATCTAAAAACTGGAATACATTACGGATCGGGTCCCAAAATGGTATCAAGGACTCAATAATATCCTTCCTCAGTTGGATGTTCAATAAGTCAACTAGACCGCCCAAAATCTTGACCACAGTTTCCCTGCTTCCTTTTCCTAAATCATGCCACCACATATGAAGTTTCAAGGGGTTCTCGCTCAGGACTGAGAAGGTTTCGATGTTACTTGACGTCATCCTGCACATTTATTTAAAGGGGAGTTTAATGATTTATTTTGAAAAATGGCTATATTTTTTTTGCAAAAAATTCTTTATTTAGAAAACAAGGACTTGGTTTTTCAAATACAGCCTTTCAGCACTTCCAGGGTGAATATTTTAAGGTTGTGCCCGCAAACCGTTTAAAAATGACTCAAGGTGCCTGTTCTTACAAAAGCATCCTTCCGGCGTCCTTTTGGTGACATTCGGCTTATTTTAAACAAGAATGCATCACCCGACTTTTGTGACACAAAATTACAATTTCGGTATTTTTGGCTATTTTTTCCAAAGGGTTAAACCCGATGAGGGTTGCCTACGTATCTCACATCCGGTGAGAATCAAACCAGCGTAGTTCGGGCAGATTTTCTAAAATCAAAACTATTTTGAACAACAATTTTCTTTCTATTTTTTCAAATATTTTCTCTTTTCCATTTTTTTCTTATTTTTTAAAAATCCGGCAGCATTTCGGTACTATTTGGGCATTCGTTTTTTCAAAACAAATAGTTACCCTCACTTAGTCCTAATCACTACTTATTTTTTTTAAATTTTCACTCATTTAGACAAGCCAATCAACATGCAAAGCCGAGCAAATAAATGCACAAGTAGTACGTAAGATGCATCAGGATGGTCAATTCATTTCAGGTCACCTGTCCTAGACGGACCCAACCCCTGTGTTGAGTCCCCTAAGTCAAATGCACACGAAGCAAACAAACGTCCTACTAGGGATCCGGCATGAGTTTTTGTTCTTCTAGGTTTAAATCCTAGGTTTACTGGTCTAGACCTGGCTTACCCGAGCGGACAACTCGAGCCGAGGGGGAGGCAACATACTAGGGATACAGAAGCTCCGCTGGCTCAGCAACTTATCCAAACCTCGTTCTAAATTGGGAAAGACTCTAAACAGAAGAGAAGTTACATGAAGTGCACCCTTCTCCATGATGTAGAAGACTCAGAAAGAGGAAGGGATTCGCGACAGTTTATATATACAGTTCAAAAAAATATCAAAGCGGTAAAATATTTAGCACATATAGCATGGAACATGTAGAAAAATCAGATAAAGCCAAATATAACAATTGTACTAAGCTCGAATTCTTGAACCCTGAATCGAAATTCTGGGTTTGTTTCCCCAGCAGAGTCGGTAGGGCTATCACACCTCCTTTTTACACACCTACCCCAAAGGATAATGTATAAAGGAGTTTTTCTATTTAAAGTGATATTATTCGAAATGGGATTATTTATTCATTTAGAGTCGCCACTTGGGATAGGTTTGGCTTTTGGTGTCCCAAGTCACCGATTTAACTAGAATCCCAAATCGAGAAAAATTTTCGACTTCCCAATTGGAGTCTGCGAACCAGAAATTCTGAATAAAGAATTCTGTTGATCCGAGGGAAGGTGTTAGGCACCTCCGGATCCCCTGGTTCTAGCACGGTCGCTTAAATTATTATAAATGGCTAAAATCTAATTTTTATATATGCTCCAACCTATAGTGCAATTTTGTAATTACTTATCGCTTTTAATTATTTTTTACGAAAGTGAACGTCGTTTAAAAATGTATTTTCGGATCACGTCACATGAAATGCACCCGGATCCTCGACACATTCTTATTCAACATTTTGGGACTTGGATTTGGGTCGCATGAAATGCACACCCGTACTTAAGAAGGTAAGATTATTAAAAGCGCGCCTAAAGCAACTAACGTATTATTAACTTTGCGGAGGGCTGTGAAATTCGCTAAATGGCACACCTCAACTTCTAAGTTTTTTTTAATTAAGCATTTAATGAGGGCCCCGCGATTCATGCATTTTTGTTCGGAGAGGCTCATCTCAATTTTACTATTTAAGGGTCATCCTAAAGAAAAGTAAGATCTTCTATTTATTTTTATCTCTAAAAGGACCTAATTAATTTACATTTACAAATTCGGGCCACGGGTTCAAGTACGAATTCAAACAAAAGAAGAAACTCTCCTAATTTGAACCCGCTACTTAACTCGAGAACCTAAATTTATATTTACAAATTAATCCCCATATTCCTAGTACAGTTTAAAAGATTTTTGGATTTCAGGATTCTTTTGGGTCTGCACACTTGGCCCTATGTTGTAGTATTTCCTTTGTTTTTCTTTTATCAAAATTGGTCCAATTTTCAGTAACTGTTCTAAGCTTCAAAAATTCTACTGGGCCGCAGCAACCAGTCCTAGGGCTGTGAGAATCCAATTAACAAAAGAAACTAACACATTAATATGTCTGCATTTCGAAAATTAATAGCAACTAATCTAATATTAGTAATATCAACATCAAGCCTAAATGAATTTATTCTTATATTATCCTAACTGACAGATTCATGATCATACAATTCAACATATATTTAAACAATAACAGACCCTATTTATTACCTAAAGTAGCAAACTCTAGAGACTAAAACGGCAGGAATATTATTATTACTTTATCTTATTTATTTACTAATCCTAATTAATTACAAACAATACACGAGATTTATTATGAAAACGACATGAATATAGTAAATTACTTGGATATGCTGTCCAACTCTAAATCATCATTTTTCTAATGCTCAACTATCCCAAACGAAAATCTGACATCACTTTGAACAGTCCAAATAACATAAAACCATAATTATACATAAATTATTTTTCTTGTGCATTTATGCTAGTGTTCAACAGTGAAGGTTAATACCAAATAACAGCCCAAATTATACACAAACATTCCTGTGATAACAGTCCAATACAAGTGATTTAAAGTGTATTGATTGAGCTAATCTCTAACATGAAACCAAAGCATCATAATTGCTAAATCTGGTTAAGCACAACATGAAACTAAATGAGAAGAAAAATTGTGAAATGATTCACTTTAATTCCAATGCTTGAAGGCTACAGAGGGAGTGTACCTGGAATTTGGACAAAATGAAAAGTAAAATTGAGGTCAGCTAGGCGGTAGTAGGATACAACAGCAAAACGAGATCAATTTCAGGACCAAGTCGATATTATAGCACCCAAGAGAGTAACAGAGAATTAACAGCAACAAAACAACCCAAATATCACTCGTTCAACCTCAAACTTACTCAAAATTGAAATAGAACTTAAAACTAACTACAAACAAAGCAATGTAACAGTTTTTCTTTTGGATTTTTACTGGATTTTGCAGGTTTTTGGATTTTTGTCAGGAATTAAGAGCTAAAAGAAAACTTGAACTACAGGAATGCAGATTTTAAACTTCCTTGGATTTTTGAAGTTCAAATTTGAAATTTTGAACTTTAGAGAGGGATTTTGGGGAAATTAAAGGCTGGAAAATTTTTGGGAAATTCTCAGAGGTCTAAACCTGTAAATCAAGGTTCTAGAGCTGCCTTTTATAGGCAAGAAAATGGGCAGAATGTTCTGAAAATATTTACTAATTTTTTCCCCTTTTTATTTTCAGAAATTGGTCATTAAACCCTAAATTTGCGGCTAGTTGCCCAAGTTACTGCTCTAAGAATCCTAAAACTTACACTAAGGCCCCCTTCTAAAAGGCCCTAGGGTGTTCTAGCTTTGCTTTCTACCTTTGGAATACCAATACTACCCTTGTTTTTGTTTTGAAATTACTGGCCCTTAACAAATCAGCCCATTTTGGATGCCTAAATAGGGCTATATGGTGGGCCGGTCCTGGACCGGGCCCGGACCGGGACCGCGTGCCTGGAGGGCCTGGTGGGCCGGTCTTGGTGAGCCGGGCTCATATGGTCTTTGGGACCGTAGCGGGCCGGTCCTTTTAGTTAAGCCCACGAGACCGGGACCGCGAAGCCCGGGACCGGATGGCGGGCCTGGGCCGGTCCTAGCGGGCCTCAACGGTAATAATTTAAAATTAAAAAAAAAAACGGTCAAAAATTCAAAAATAGCCGTTGGGAACTTGCAAAAATAGCCATTTGGTCCCCAAACTTTATTTTAACCCCAAACTTTATATAATTACACTTTTTCCCTATTCTCAACTATAAATACCCCCTCATTCTTTCTTTTTTACTCACCAATTTATCAATCTATCTCAATCTCTCTCAATCTCTCTCAATTTATATCTAATTTCTCTTATATAATTGCTTATATTATTATTGCAATTTCGTGAAAATTTGTGAAGTTGGTGAATTGAAGTATTCAAGTCTTCAAGTCTTCAACGATTTTCAATTTTCAAGAAGTTGTTCGGCAATTCGGTAAACTCGTTCCAACTCTTAATT